>OVAN01001931.1:0-36850 GCA_900406275.1 Anastatica hierochuntica | reverse complement strand
CTTTGGCAATTTCTAGTTTGATGAGGGGTCGAACTAGAAATTGATTCTCTACAAATAGAGGGTTATGGTCCCCAAAACAACCCTAACAGAAAATACAGAAACTCTCTGCATCCCCATCACCAGAGAACTAAAGTCATCTAGGGTTTGCTTTGGAAGATCCATTCCCTAATTCATTCAGATCCCTAAGCATGGATCCATCAGGTACGCTTCCGCTTTCGTTCTTATTAATCAGAAACTGATATGGATTATGGTTTATAGATTGAATAAATCTAACATCAAATTGTTGCTTATCGTAAAGTCTTACAAAAGTTCATTAAATTCCAAAATGGGATTTGGACAACTTAAATATAAAGACAAACTCTTTTATTTATTAGGAAAGGGTTTACAACACTTTTTCTTTGTGGACACTCTCTCTTGTATCTCTCTTTCTTCCTTTCCTAGATCTTAAGATGTATCTCACTTCTTAGTTATATTACAAATGCACCAACAACATCTATTTATACTAGTGGCTAAAAGACCTAGATAATTCTAGATTTTTCTAATTCTTATCTCATCTCATGTTCCATATCTCTCTTCTTCTTCATAATTCTAGAATATTCTTCACTTATCTTCTTCTCCATATTTCTAGAATTTTCTTGATTCTTTAACTCTTCACTTGGGCCTTAATTTGGATTAAACTTAATTATATCCATTATCAATTTTGGGCTAATGGAGGGATAATACCCAACAAACTAATATGAATTTTTTTTTTCGGGGTCAACAAGTAATATTGATTTATGCTAACAAAAAAAAGGTGAAGAAATTATTAGCATAGGAAAACGATGGAAGGCATAAATCATAGTAAATGGGAAGATGGACCTTATAACAAAAAGAAAGAAGCTTTTGCGGAAATTATGAAAGGAATAATTATGGAATTAAATAGTAAAAATAATTAATTAACACAAGAAATATCCATGTGACCTCTCTCTCTCTTTCTTTCTCTCTCTCTCTCTCTCTTCACGTCGGTGAAAGATATTGCAACAACAATCTCAGTCGTCACTCGCTCTTAAGTTCCTCATGTGCACACATGACTTTGCATGTGGATCTCCTCTATAAACCAAAACCTTTCTTATCTACACAATCCCATCATTAATTATTGTTCTACTTATATGATAAAATTTCGAGTGACTCAAAATTCGAAAGGATTTAAATAAATTGAACAAAAAGCATATGGCTATGCATATACTATATGGTATCTATAAATATGGACGAGTATATACAACTAAAACTTAGAGAACATGTGAGAGATAATGAGTTATGAGCCATATAAACCATATATATCGTCGTAGAGAGAGGTTTATATATCAAATGATTTAGAAGGGGGTGCCATATGACAACATTCTCGTAATTTAATATTTTTCATCATTGTACTCTAACCTTTCTCTCTGAATATTTGCTTTGTGATGCACTGATGACCATGACCATATTCATCATTATGAAGACAATAACATTTGAATCTGGTGAGTTTCCAAGAGGAGGCCCAATTCTTAAAAGTACTATAAATGGTTTCACCTAATGTTGGGAAACTATAGTTTAGGCCCATTCATAGCTTTCCCTGAGCTGTTTCGTTTGAAAAAGAAAGAGAACGTTATATAAGAAAAAAAAAGTGAATTATAAAAGGAGATGGGGTGAGAGAGGCTCGAACTCTCGACCTCAGGATCACTCAACTTTAGCTATGAGACCTACGCGCTAGCCAACTGCGCCACCACCCCATTTGCTCTACCATTTCCATTTAATTTTTATTTAATATTTTTACTAAACCTCCCACTTTTGCATAATATTCTTACACATATCTAATCTAACTAATTAAAAGAAGCTAAATCTAACAATCTAGCCTATCCACATCAGATTTTTTAGAAACTCTAGAAGAGTGCCACATCATAAATCTCTTAACCTACATTTCTTACTTAGATCCTAACCGTTCATCTTCCTCTTATAAGTTATAACCTTCGAATTTCCCTTTCTCTTATGTTTAATTGTTACTTACCCCCTATAAATGTATTTCCTTCGAGTATGTTGAACGACGTCTCTAGAGGTTTAAAGTTGCATCTTCTACTACCTTTTCGTCACTCTTTCCTCATCTCTCACCATCACCTATAGCAACATCAATAATGGTGTAAAAGTTGTGGAGACTTTTTCCTCATCTCTACATCTCTGAGTAAGCTTTGTCACTTTTTTCTCTCTTGCTATGCGACCATAACCTTAAATTTCTCTCTTGACATCTCAGAGAGTTTGATTTTGCAATGATCAATTGTCTATCGACGATGTGAAGGTCTACTCTGTCATCTCGGAGAAATCCGAAAATGACCTCCGCAATGCTAGCAAGTGGTTCGTTTCCGTAGCTTCATCTCTCACCAAAAGGTTTGTCATTTGATCTCTTCTTCAACATAAATGATATTCGTACATATTTGAAAGATCTAAATGATTTTGATACATATTTGCAGATTTCATGTTATTCTCTAAATGAAATGTACTTATATTTCAATTTTCTTATCTAAATGACTGTCTCTGTTTCAGTTTTAGAACTACTAAGTTCATATTGATCGATAGAATGCATGATTTAGTAATTTTCTCCATTTATGATTTTAAATGATTAATACTTATGATTCAAACTCCACTCTTCTAGCTTTATAATTTTTGAGTCTTTGTTACAGTTTTTTGGACTATTGCCTGCTCTTTTTTTGAGAACTACCAAACTCTACTCAACTACTGTTACGTGGAAAGAGGAGATTTTGGAGACAACTTGAGACATTTCGAAGCATGGCGGAACAACATTTCTGTGGTTAATGACAAGCTTCAAGAGACTATAATTGAAACCTGAGAGGAGCATACATTGTAGAGGTATATGATACACTAAACATGTAAAGTTTTATTACTTTTAGAAGGTTGTTGTTCATTATTTCCTTTATTTAAACTTTCATGTTGATAAAATGATGAAAAATCAACTTGTAGCTTCATATCCAGACATGCATATATTAAAGAAAGAGCTCTTTTGAATCACTTTAAACTATTTTGGGGGGTATTACTAAGTGGTTTATACTATCTGGTATTTGAGAAAAGAAAGATTTGGTGAATTCAATGTTAAACTTTATATAAAGATACTTCTTTTTTGATACGTGGCTAAATATCCAAAAAAATCATTGTAAAATTCACCAACTACATGTGATATATCCACCATAATTAGTTTTCTCTGATGTCTACCCATTGTTGTTTTGTGAAAAGCTTGCTAATAGATTTTATATTCTCTTCTGTTACAAATAGGAACCAACCATCAATGGAAAGGACTTGAAAAGGATGATACCAGAGAGGGAGATACTGATGAGAAAGGGAGATACTGATGAGAAAGGGAGAGTAATATAATTAATGTGTGAGAAATTAAGACAAAATTTGCAACCATAAGATAAATGTCAAAACATAGAAAAATAGTGATGAAAATAAAGAGAGCTATCATGATTGTGGCAACATTTCTGAGAATAAGAAAAGATTTGAAGGTTAAAGAAAATGCAATGTATGATCTCTATATTTACTTTAATTTTGTGATTTTTCACTTTGAATATGTTTCTATATTTCCTGATAAATACTATATTTAAAACGCTTCAGAAGTTAATAATCCGAGTTTAAAGAACAGACCGCGCGTAGCGAGCACAAGAACTTTCCATTCGCGACACGTAAGCATCTCCAATGAAGAGAACTCTTTGCCGTTTCCACCCCGTCCCAAACACTCCATGTTGTTTTTTCCAACGCTAACACCAAAGAGTTACATAAAAAAAGAAGAGGAAGCCAAGAAAGGAAAAACAACTAAACGCTAAATATGGGTGCATAACACTATGTAGCAGAGAAGTATACGGTTGAGAGTTACAAGATGATACAAATAGTTAAAGTGTTCTAAATTTCTGATTCCTTTTCATGAATGATCTTTAATATCACTATATGCAAAGGGATTAGACCAATACAATAAGCTGGAAAAATCTAAACTTACACCAAATAGCCCTGCAACATGTTTCATCTAACAGTGTCGCATCCAAATAAGAGAACGAGAAAAAGATCATATTTTTTTCCTTTCATATTTTATGTTCAACTCATATGTTGTTTATAATCATCAGGAAAGGCATGCGTGATGCTACCCTCCTTTATACTACTTTGTTAAAACCAAAAGAAAGAATGACATTCTCAAAATTTTATATGATTTTATGTTGGGTGAATGCTTTCTTTAAAATAAGAAAGCGTATAAGCAGTGATGGAGTAAAACAATTTGAAAGCTAGGCCTGGGCATATTATCCGATCGGAATCGAACCAAACTTTCGGTTTTGGTTTTGGTTTCGGTTCTAGAGAAATAATCGAGTGGATCCTAAACTTCGGAACCGAAAGAACCGAAATTTTAGAATCAAAATCGGAACCGAACTAAATTTTAAAAAGAACCAAATGGATCCTAAATTCGGGAACCGAAAGAACCAAATTTTAACACCACAAAATTCGAGAACCGAAAGAACCGAATTTCGGTTAGGAAACGAATTTTAACACCACAAAATCAAAAATATGATTCGGTTTCTTTCTCGGTTTCGAGAAAAAGAACCAAATGGATCATAAACTTCGGAACCGAAAGAACATGAACCGAAACCGAACCGAACCGAAAATCTCGGATCCGACACCGGAACCGAACCGAATTACAAAAAGAACCGAATGGATCCTAAATCTCGAAACATAAAGAATCGAAACCAATATGTTCTTATCCAGAACCGAACTGAATACTCGAATGCTCACCTCTAATAAAAACGATAAGCATGTATTGATGTTAATTATTATGTAATTAATTATAACAATTAAATACTTTAATTTTATATACGATACCAAACTCTTGGATGTAAGAATATTACTATAAAATTAAATCAAAATCTTAAATAGATAATAATTATATAAATAAAATTGTATGGAATGCAAACATGATTAAAATGGGAATGTTATGTATGCTAATTAGAAAATGCCTTGAAGCAAAATACAAATTAAGGGCTTAATACTTTGTTAACATAAAGCTATAAGATTTCTAAAGGTACGCCCTACAATGGCGAGAGCACCTACTTTACAACATGAAAAAGTACATCAAACCTTTCAAAAGGAAAATATGGGCACCGATAGGCATCTCCACAGTACAAGAAGCTAATTTATTGGAAAATTTTGCATTCATGTGAATAACTCTAAAAGTGTTACACCTATTAAAAATCTTTAAACTTTAAAACCGTAATACTTGCTACCACAAACATATTCAAATTAGTTAAAACATTACTCATTCTGAATAGAAACAAAAACAAAAAACCACAACAAACCATCGCTTAATATTGAGAAATCCAAAAAAATCACGAACACAAATCCGCGCGTAGCGCGGACATAGTCCTAGTACTGTAAAAAGAATGCAAGATGTTGTACTCTGTAGTCATCAAAACCACACTCTTGACGTTCTATATAAAAGAACGTACGATATTGTGGTTTCTTAATCTAACTAATGAAATCACACTATATATACTTTAAACCTTAATAGGTCCACAATTTAACCACAAAAATATTTCGACTTCCTTAGGATATATACGAACGAATGTGTAACACCTCCGTCCGTTTCTCTCGTGTATCTTGGCGCCTCTCTCTGGACCTCAGTCGGAAGCGCTACCTCGAAGAAACTTTAAAGTCTTGATTTAGTGTCCATGCAATCATCACAAGATCTTGGCGCCTCTCTCTGGTTATGCGGGTCCATTTTATCCAACAGTCGGGAGCACGATTCCGCGAACCACTTCCCGGATAGTCACACATACTAATATTGCTCTAACATAAATACTCTTAATTGGGGAGTTCTTGTTGTAATTTGTAAAAGAACACAAAAAAAAACCAGAGAATGGCTTAGAGATACATAAAAACAGAGCATTTTAGCTCTCTAAGTCATTCATGAATCAAGGTCCACAATGATCTACATTGTGACCTCTTGAATCGAAATTAACAAGAATAAAAGAGAGTGTTTTGTAAAATATGAATCTGTTCTTATTGAATTGTTCAATCTGAATTACAATGTTGGTGTCTTTATATAGACTTTACAATGATGAAAGAGATAAGAATACAAGCTATGGTTCTTCAAAATATCACACAATTCAAATTCAAAATTGTGAGTTGGAGACAGCTCATTGTCACTTCCTTCTTTTTGAATTCCAACGGACATATAGTTAGATTATTTTTCCAACAGATATATAATCAGACTATTTGTCGCTTCCTTCCTTTTGAATTCCAACGGATAGATAGTGAGACTATTTTTCCAACGGATATATAGTCAGACTATTTCTGAGTAGTTTCAGAACCTCTTTAGATTCTTTAGTCTCTAAAATAGCTCAACTCAATTTAAGAGAGATCATGAATGATTTTCTTGATTTTAAAGACCCTTGAGGATGTTGATGAGCCGCTCCGCTCACTTGAGGTCTTGATTAAAGCATTCTCTTCTCGATTTACCTTCTAATGATCTAATCTAAGCGTCCTTAGATTATATATGAATAACCACAATTCACTTCCTCATGTTATCATCCAACACTAGCTTGATGTCTAGCTTCTTTGACCTTTCATCCAACACTAGCTTCTTTAACCATTCATACCTTCACTTCTTCTTATTAGGCTTCTAAGAGCTTCTTTGATCCTTCTTGATGTCTTTCCCTTCATCATCTTTAGTCTTTTGTGTGCAACGCCAAAACACATTCATTGAAAAGTCTCGGCTTTGTCTTCTTGACTTCGACCTCTCCTTCTACTAATTGCTTCCTCCATAATAGTTCTATCATGACAAGTGACCGAAAAGATATGTGTACTTTGATGATAGAAATAGTGAAATCAATTATTTTAAACTCTGTTCAGTACATTGATATAAAAAAACATCTCCTCAACACCAATTTATTTTCATAAACGGGAGTCTCACCGCATGTCTTCAAGTTCATTTGTAAGAAGGTGTAAATCAATGAATAAGTTAATTATATCCGACTGTCAAGAGTCTATTCGTTAACTTTTTAATATACTTTTTCCCATTTATATGGTTTGGTAGAAAGAATAATGGACTTCCACCAATCATGACAACTCATTACAAAATCTGTTTGGCTTAATCATTAAATAAATATTTGATTTTTGATGCACACACTTTTACATCATTTTGACATCACGATTGAGTGCATATACAAATTTAAAATTCCTATATCTTATCTATTAAAAGAAAAAATATTTAAATGATTTTACGTGAGATTTTGTAAATTGAATATATTTTAAAAATTTTATAAAGTATATCTAATATATCTAATGAATTAAAAAAAATAAAATGGACTCTAAATACTCATTTATAAATCTAAATATTTTAAATGACATTAGAAAATATAGCTATAAAATATATTTATATAGATTATAAAAATTTGAACTTAATCATCTGATGTTTTTAAATAAAAAATTCTCCAACGGATTTTGTTTCACGGTATTTTGGATATCGAATATTATCCAAACCAAATCGTATGAACTCATACATGCAGTCGAAAAACCCAAAAATCCTAAATCTAAACTCGAACCCAAAATTCAAAATAAATGAAAAATCTAACATTTCTGAACCTAAACCCGAACATGAAAATTGAATAACCAAAAGTCCCGAACCTAGTACTCAAAAAATCTAAACATGACCAATCATAGAATACATAAAAAAAAAACATCTGTGTGTTTGCACATGTCAAATTTTATTTTTGTTTAAATTAGAAACTAAGATTTAGACCACAGTGTGCAGATTCATGCTTTAGTAATATTTTTTGATAAGTTAAAATTTAAAACTTTTTTGAAATTATTATATAAATTATGTAAATAAAAATGTTAGGATTAAACATATTCGATGTTGACTACTAAATCATACCTCCATTTTTATAGCAATATTAATCTCAGTTAACATGCTGTAGATTGAATTATATCTTTTTAAAAAAATGATTTTTAATTATAATAATACAGTGAAAAACTGCAATGTTTGATAAAAAAATATAATATGTTTTAGAGGGACAATTATGTTTATAAAAATAATTACAATTGAAGATTGTATTTTACAAGATCACGTTTAATATGGTTTTAAAGAAAATTATGTTTTGTGTTAGTCTCAATTTTAATTTTTTAAAATTTTTTTTATATATTATGAAAATATAAACTATTAATTGTATATATATATTAATATGTACAATTAAATTATCTTTTTGACTTTTTAATTTGTTTCCAATAATTGAAATTTTCTGATCTTATAAATAGATAATTATATGTTAATATTATATAATAGTATATTGTTTATTTTTATATATTTTTTATTTCAAATATTTTAAAAAATAATAACTATAAGAAATTAAATAATTTCTACGATGGATTTACTTATTTTAAAAAATAGAAATATTTATTTTGATGGGTTTTTTAAAAAGATATTAATATAATCTAGACGTTAAATTATATAGTATTAACATAATTTAACGGATTCTTGAACTATAAATTTTTTATAACTTATTTTATCTTTAATGAAATTTTTATTTCGTTTTTTTATATATTACTTTCTAGTGACACTTCACAAATTTAAAGTTATTTTTTTAAATCTATTCACCAAATAATAAAATAGAGTTATTTAAACATCCGGTTGTCAATTTATTATACATCCTTCTTCAATGATAAAATACCCAAAATTATAAGATCACGAAATAATGCACATAATTATTTGAATATTTCTGCGTAAAATAAAATTGAATATTAATTGAGTTATATTTTTTTTTTCGCCGAAAATCCATTTTTATTAAGTTGGTAATGATCCTTCCTCTAGGGAAGGTCGGTGGGGAACCATATTGCTTACATGGGTAGAGAAGTTACTGATTAGCCTTGCTTTTTTGGAAAGACCATCAGCGACAGAATTTAGAGAGCGGGATACATAAAAGATATTAAACATTGGAAACGAGTCTTTAAGCCCAACAAAGTCGTGGAGCTCGGCCGCAAAGGAGGGCCACTCTAGCGGGGAGGTGGTCATCGAAATTAGCTGCATGCAGTCCGTCACGAAAGACACCTCTAAAATTGATGATGATAACATAATTTCCATAGCCCAAAGAAGAGCTTCTAGCTCTGTGTGCACCGGTGATGGAGTATTTCGAATCCGTCGATAACCGTCTCTTCGGTGAACTCCATTCTCAACGAGATTCCAGCCCAAGCCACTTCCCGAGTCCACAGAGTTCCAAGAACCATCGATAAAACACACCTGACCAGGGAAGGAGGGGGCTATCTCCCGGGGGCCCCGGGGCCCTCTGACAGGGTAGCTTCTTGAACAGCATGATTCACAATCTCCTGGGCATCTTCTCGCACCGTACTAAAAATGAGGGCGTTTCTTGCCTTCCAGATGTACCACAGGATCCAAGGGAATACATGTAGAGCTTCCTCACTAGCTCCTAATTCCTTGGCCTTCCAAAATAGGTACTCGAAATTACCATATATGGAGGGCCGAGGAAATAAAGGTGGGGCTGAAGGGATGGGGGCTAAGGCCCAAATTTGCCGCGCGGGTGGGCATTCGAATAGGACATGATTGGTAGTTTCCTCCTCGGCACCACAAACGGGGCAGGATACTTCAACATATAAATGTCTAGAATGAAGGTTTTGGCATGTAGCCAAACAACCAGATAAACATTGCCAAACGAAATGCTGGAGCTTTCGTGTGGTTTTTAGCTTCCAAGCTTGTGCCGCTAGTGTTTCCACTGATGGTCCCTGAGAAGGGGGGTCACAAGCAAGGCGAGAAATTTCTCTCGCGGCCCAATAACCTGAGCGAACAGTGTAATTTCCTGATTTCGTATAAGACCAACTGTAGCCATCACTCAAGTATTTTTTCGCGGGTCTAATGCTCAGGATCCGGGGGATCTCCTCCACCACGAACAACTCTCGGAGACGATCCTCTTTCCATAGCTTCGTTGACTCATCGATGAGATCATTGACATATAAATGGGGGTCTAGATCCTGGGAGATGCCCTTCGGTATTCTTGATGGAATATCAGGGATCCAAGGTTCACTCCAAACTCTTGAAGTCATCCCAGACCCAATGGTTTTTCGAAGGCCTGAGCAAAGTAGTGGTTTTGCAGCCATGATACTCCTCCATCCATAGGATGGGCGATTCGATGATTGGATCTCCAAAGGGTTGTTGTATCTAAAGTAGCGTCCTCTCAGAACTCTGCTAATAAGGGAGTTTGGGAATCTTATGAGACGCTAGAGTTGTTTAGCCAAAAGGGCCATGTTAAATTCCTCGAAAGTTCTGAAGCCTAGTCCCCCTTTCGAGAGTTGGGTGCATAGTTTATCCCATGATTTCCAGTGGACTCCCCGACTTTCCGCTTTAGAACTCCACCAAAATCTGGCTATGGCACTACTTAGCTTGGTAGTTATTGCTTTTGGGAGTATAAAGCAAGACATAACATAGGTAGGGAGTGCTTGGGCTACGGATTTGATTAAAATCTCCTTCCCTCCTTTGGATAGGAATTTTGCATTCCACGCATTTATTCTTGATTGGAGGCGGTCCCTCACGAAAGCAAAAACTTGGGCTTTCGATCCATGGAGTTTTTCTGGGAGACCGAGATAGGTTCCCATTCCGCCTTCTTTCTGGATACCCAATATATCCTTTATTTTCGTTCTCTAGAGGATAGAGATATCCTCTCCAAACATCACTGATGATTTAATCGGGTTTAGTAGTTGTCCCGATACTTCGCCATATCGGCGGATAATTTCGATAATTTCTTTCCCTTGGCCTTCACTGGCCTTGCAGAAGAAAAGACTATCGTCCTCAAAGAGGATATGGGAGGTTGATGGGCTTGCTCTAGAGATTTGCATGCCTTGGATCCGCCCATGCCATTCAGCCTCTCGAAGTTGCGCTATAAGGGCTTCCGTACATATGATAAACAGGTAGGGAGAAATCGGATCTCCTTGACGAATCCCACGGGAAGGGGATATTCTCCCTTTGGGTACTCCGTTAAGGAGTACCTTGTATGATACTGATGTGACACAGTACATAATCCATCCTACCCATTTGGGCGAGAAACCCATATGTAACATTAGGGCCTCCAGAAATTTCCATTCCACTCTGTCATACGCCTTGCTCATGTCTGTTTTAATCGCCATGAACTTCTTCCTACACGCTGAATTGGATCTTAGCGCATGAAAATTCTCTTGGGCTATCAGTATATTATCTGTAATAAGCCTTCCAGCAACAAAAGCGGATTGCGTCTCTGAGATGAGGCTTGGAAGGGTCTTTTTTAGTCTGAGACTAAGTATTTTCGAGATCACCTTATAACTCACATTACATAAGCTGATAGGCCTAAACCTAGACATCTCTATGGGTCGTTCGGTTTTGGGGATCAAGCAGATGTTCGTCTCGTTTAGTTCTTTTTCAAACCGCCCCGTGGAATAGAAAGATTTTACAAGGTTGATTACATCCTTGCCGATGATATCCCAATGAGATTGGTAGAAGAGAGATGTCATCCCATCTGGGCCAGGTGCTTTTTCTGGGCCTATGGAGAACAAAGCTCTCTTTATTTCCTCCTCCGAAAATTCCCGGGTAAGGGTCTCTCGTTCATTGTTTCTGACACTATCTTGGGGATATCTTTCAAGATCCTCTCGAAATCGCTCGGAATCGAGGATGAGAACAGAGAATTGAAATACTCCGCGGCTAGGGTTTCAATGCCCGCCTCGTTGTCAATCCATTCTCCGGTTTGGTTAAGCAGACCAAGGATTCGATTACGAGCCCGTCTTTGCTTTGTTGAGGCATGGAAGAACTTAGTGTTCTTATCACCCTCTCTTAGCCAATTGGCCCTGCTTTTCTGCTTCCAAAATATCTCTTCCTCCATATAGGCTCGTCCAAGATTCTTTTTTAGCTCCAGCAGTGTCTCATGGTCGACATTCTCGTCTGGTTGGGCTTTCTCAATGCTATCTTGGAGTTCTAGGATCAGCTTTTCCGAGTTCGTTTTAGCGGTTTTCTTCCAAACGGCTATCTCCCGTCTGCAAGAATGAACTAGCTTTGAGAAGCTTTCATGTCCATCTACCCGTGAACGATCCCAACCTCGCACAATCGCTTCTCTTAAACCTGGTTTGTCAATCCATCGTTTATCGAACTTAAAATTCCTCCCAAAGCATTGGGGAAGTTTTTGAACAGTAGTGATGAGTGGTCTATGATCAGAACCCCACATTTTTAGGTACTCCACAGTGGTGTGGGGGAACAGTTGGTGCCAATCTTCGTTCCCCATGGCTCTATCTAGTCGGCACCTGACCATGCCGTTCTTTCTTCGGCCGGCCCATGACATTGGGTTTCCTTTGTAAGGGATATCAATGAAACCACAACATTGAATCATGTCACAGAATGGGAGGAAAGATGCCTCTGATCTACGTTTTCCCCCTTGCTTTTCATGATTTCTCATTATTTCGTTAAAATCTCCCACTGTGAACCAAGCACCAAACCTACTAGTATATATGCGGGTAATTCTTTCCCAAACGTTTCCTCGGCACTCAACGGTCGGATCTCCGTAAACAAAAGTTAGAAAGACGCGATTTCCATCAATAATAGTCTCAATATCCAAAATACGATTGTTTATACATAAGATTTTGACAGGATAATTGCTAGAATAAAATAAGGCAAGACCCCCACTAAGCTCTACAGGGTCGACAGTAATCAACCCATCCATGCGCAAGGAAATTTGGGTGTCCTGCAAAAAGCTCCGATTGTTTTTCGTCTCAGAAAGGAAAACAAAACCTGGGGAATGTCTATGGCACATTTCCTCCAGTCGACGGGAAGTAGTCTTTGATCCCGTCCCTTGACAATTCCAAGCTAAGATCTTCATTCGGGGAGGTTGGATGGGTTCTGGGACCCCATCAAACCTTCACCTGACAAAGAGATAGACGTAGACATTGTTGCGGCCTCGCTATGAGGGAAAGTGAGTTTCTTCTTGGATTTTGCTTTTGATTCTTGCTTCAAAAAACCACCAGCCTTCGAAAATGGTTTCGGAGATAGTCTTCCACGATATGGTTTTAGTTTTTTGGAAGCAATTTTCATGCCACCTTTTGGGCTTTTTTGCAATCTGCTTTTGGACCCCAATGATACTTTCGATGGATGAAGAAATTAAATAATTTCTACGATGGATTTACTTATTTTAAAAATAGAAATATTTATTTTGATGGGTTTTTAAAAAAGATATTAATATAATCTAGACGTTAAATTATATAGTATTAACATATTTAACGGATTTTTGAACTATAAATTTTTTATAACTTATTTTATCTTTAATGAAATTTTTATTTCGTTTTTTATATATTACTTTCTAGTGACACTTCACAAATTTAAAGTTATTTTTTAAAATGTATTCACCAAATAATAAAATAGAGTTATTTAAACATCCGGTTGTCAGTTTATTATACATCCTTCTTCAATGATAAAATACCATAATTATAAGATCATGAAATAATGCACATAATTATTTGTATATTTCTGCGTAAAATAAAATTGAATATTAATTGAGTTATACAGAAGTATATATGTGACAATATTGAAAATAAAACAAATATGCAACTCTAAATCCAGACTGTTCTTTTTCGTCCCGTTCATAGCTTTCCAGTAAGCTAATGATTAAAGGAATGTTAGCATGTGAGAATAACGAATAAATTCCTTGTTGAACAAAATCGAATAAATTCCGTTATTCAATAAGAAGATTATACATATGCATTTTAATTAATAGTGAAAAGGTCGAGCCTTAATTTAATCACGAAACGAAATTAAACTAGCACTTCTGTATATATATGTATCACACAAATTTACAGAATCGAGCATGAGGAAGCGAGCAAGAGGCCAACTCAAAAGAGAACATCGGAATTTATTAAACAACTGTGATTTGTCTCGATCTCTCTCCGTTTTTTCAAAAAAAGATTTTCTACTATTATGTCTGTGTTTTATGCATTTGGAATATTAATTAATTTGCATAGATTGTAAATTTCAAAATATTTAAATTTATTGAATTATTATTAACGAGGAGTGTAATAAAATGAGTATTTCTAAATCGTCTGAAATTTTTTTTTGTCACAAAAGGAAAAGTTTTATTAAACTTTACGGATTGTAAGATCCTGAGCACAAAAAATCTGGTACGTCAGCAAATCAGCCAAAGAATTCGCAATTCTTGGAATAAAGAAAACAAAAAATGATGAAAAAGAAGGAATAAGAATCCTAATATGTGAAAGAAGACCAATCAATATAGTCTTCATGACGATTGATCAAATTGACCAACATCTGGGAGTCTGAGTGCAGAAACACCTCATCTATCCCTAACACAATAGCTTGGCGTGGCGCTATCCAAAAAGCCAAGGCTTCTGCCGCAAGAATCGAAGGTACACCTTCCTTGTAAGAGACATATTGCACGAGTATAGTATCATTTGGAGTACGATAAGTCACCCCATTCCAACATCTGTAGACTGATGGTAATAGCAATGGTGAAGCATCAAGACCCTCAACAACCAGAGAAGAGACAACATGTCCGGAAACTTTCACGCGAAGAATAGCTGCGACTTGCCATTCGTGTGCACCTACTTAAGTAGTATGAATAAGCTCTTCCACGAAACTTAACTTCGAACTAAAAATCAAAATGATTCCTAGCCTTCCAAAGCTGCCAAAAAAAAGTAAGGGTAAACATCAACTGCAGAAAAATCCATCGGTAGCAAAGCCTTAGAAACATGCATAGCTAAAAGGAATGTTGACAAAGTAGGAGACGATAAAAAAAGAGGCATATCAAGAGGCACTTTCTCCCACAACTGCTATGCAAAAACACATTGTAAAAGAATATGGTCAACCGTCTCCGGAAAGCCACAACGTGGGCAAGAAGAATCTTCAATAACCCCTCGGGAGAGTAATGTATTCAGACAGGTAAAGCCCCACACATTGATTTCTAGAAAGCTCTGGAGTTTTGGAAGAGTCTTAACATTCAAAATGTTCTTCATCCAATTAAAACGACAATTCACTTGCAATAAGTCGCATGTTGTAAGTAGGGAGTAGCCACTCTTACAAGAGTATTGCCCATTCTTGTTAAATAACCAAACAAGATAATCACACCGAGCGGAAGAACCAAACACCAGATTTGCGATATAAAAAGATTAATGAGGCTAAACCTCGTTGATTACACTCCAATTCCACTCCTGAGATTAGGAGGATAGTAAATCGGAGACCCGAAGCTCTTGGAGCCCCAACGGTGGAGGACCTATAACAGCCATAGGGGTCGTAGAGGAGAGTCAACAGACACCCCAGACATTGACATTTGTCCATCACCTATAATCCACCCCAGACCCTGTCGTAAGACTTTGCGTCCAATCATAATCACACG
Source organism: Anastatica hierochuntica (assembly GCA_900406275.1). Taxonomy (NCBI): domain Eukaryota; kingdom Viridiplantae; phylum Streptophyta; class Magnoliopsida; order Brassicales; family Brassicaceae; genus Anastatica; species Anastatica hierochuntica. The sequence continues at coordinate 21,425 of OVAN01001931.1, read as the reverse complement.
CCAACCATGAGACATATTTGTCGGAGGTGAACACTCCATAAAGGAGGAAGAATAACAATATTTGCCCAAAAGAATTCGAGAAACCAAAGAGGAAGGATTTTCCAGGAGGCGCCTGGAAAACTTAGCCGAAAGAGCATCATTAAAAGCCACCACATCCTTAAAACCTAGTTCACCTGCCACCTTTGGCAGGGTCAAACACTCCCAAGAAATCCAACACATCTTATGAACATCGTGTTTATCATCCCACCATAAACGAGTAAGTGCAGATTGAATTCGCTTGCAGAGCGACAATGGTAGCTTGACCGCATTATATAAAAATCGTGAGACCAACCTTGAGCCTTCTGCCTAATCCGATCCACAATAGATGCAAAAATATCCCGCTTCCGTTGCCCAAAATGCTCAGGAAAACCCAAATATTTCCCAATTCCTCCCTCCTTGAAAATGTGGAGCCAATTCTTTACCATCTCCCGTCGAGTTGGTGGTGTCTTTGAGGCAAAAGTTATTGATGATTTAGAAAAATTGATAGATTGTCCCGAAGCTAATTCATAGCCATGTATAAGCTTCTTCAGAGCATCTACACTCGAAGCATCGAATTTACCGAAAAACATTGTATCATCCGCTAATAGGAGGTGATTTATTGGAGGACTAAATTGAGAGACCTTGATCCCTAGCAAATTCCCATAATCCTAAGCTCGACGACATAAACCAGATAGAATTTTTTATAAAGAATAAAAAGGCAGGATGATAAAGGATCTCCCTAACGGACACCTCGTGAAGGCAACACCTGACCTTGTGCGTTCCATTGAGAAGAAAAGAATACGAAATTGAAGTAACACACTCCATAACCCAGTTAATCCATATTTGATGGAACCCAAACTTCTCCAAAACACAGAGTAAAAGATTCCACTCAATACGATCACATGTCTTGCTCATGTCCGTCTTAACAGCCATGACCCCACGTTTTGTCGCTTTCAAACGACGTAAACAATGTAAGATCTTATGAGTAATAAGGACATTATCAAAGATAGCCCGTCGTGGAATAAAAGCCGATTGATTCTCAAAAATCAAGCAGGATAGGATAGAGTGGATTCGTGTTGTAAGAATCTTGGCTACTATTTTGTAGAAAACACTAAAAAGAGCTATAGGCCGGTAATCAGAGACCTTCCGGAGATGTGCAATTTTCGGGATGAGAGTGATATTAGTGGAGTTCATGTCAGGCTGAAAAGATCCAGTCACAAAGAAGTCTATGACCTCTTTAGCAGGGCCAGACCGAAAATTTTAGTGGCTTGAAACTAACCGAAAAATGTGGTCTCTTAATAATCATACATATAATTTAAAAATTTTTTGTTAACTATTTTCTTTATTAATAATATTGTTGTTATTATTATTATCAATGTTATCATTATTAAGGATAATATTTTTTGATAATTATTATTATTTTATGTATAGTATATAAAATATGATTTTAAAAAAAATTTGGCCAATATTATTAAATCTTTCTAATTTCTATGTAAACATAAAAACACATTTATTTAAAACAGTCGAACACAATGTTATTCAATTTTAGAAATAAATACTATGTCTAAAATTTTAAGCAAACATTACCTAAATTAACTAGTTAAATAAGTTTAGAATAAAAGAAAGGCAATGGTGAACTTAAATCCTATCAATCATATTAAATTCTATTGAAAAAAACACATAAAGTCAATCAGGAGAAATTATTCATGTAAAATCATATTTTTTAATTCTATAAACTTATGGTTAGAAGGGAATAAAGACAACCTTTTTGTCAACAAAGACAATCTAAAATACTACATTGATATATAATGAAAATGTATTAGCACCGTCAAAAGGAAAATGAAGATATGGCCTCCCATTACTATGTGGTCTGAAGCATAGGCTTCATCAGCCTTATGCAAAGGCCGGCTCTGCTCTTCATCTGTCTATAGTCGCCCATTAAAAATGGAAGAACCCCGCAGAAAAACCATCAGGATAAAGAGTCTTCTCCGCATTGATAGAAAAAACAACATGCCTAATCTCGTCAGCCAAGGGAACCACTGAAAGTGAAGTATGCTCTATAATTGAGAAATTAGTTGTTCCATTAGAGGAGAAAATATTCTGAAAATACGAACAAATCGATGCTGCTATTTCACTTTCTTTGAAGTGCACCAAACCAACCTCATCTTCAAAGACCTAGATACGATTAATCGATCTCTGGTTACGCGTAGAAGCATGAAAGAAACCAGAGTTCCTATTGCCATGTTGTAGCTAAAAAATCCGACTACGCTCCTTCCAAAACTTCTCCTCATTCTGATAAGCAGCCTCAAGAGTAGAGGTAATTCTCTGGACCTCTAAGGGGTCCGCTGAAGAGCTAGAAAGAAGTGCATCAAGACTCGATCGCGAGTCTTCTATCAGCTTAAAACTATGAAAGTGTTGCTCCTTAGACCACCGGACTAGTGGAAAAGTGTTGAACGACACTTGCCCAGCTTAGTCAAGACAGACGCATGACCCTCATGTTATCAGAGCTCAGAAATAAGATAAAAAAAACTCATCTCGATCACGTAGGCGACAGTCAAAGGGAAAGAGCTTGCCATGAGTAATCCTTGAATTATCAAGGAAAGTAAATAAAGGCCGCTGATTTGAACTTTCAAACCGAAGATATTCAGACCGACCCGAAGGGAATATCGCCATCCAAGAATTGTTAGCAAAAGAGCAATCGAGATGAGCATGCACTAAATGATCATAGTGCATAATCGTCTGAGTATAAAAATTAATTTTCCTGAAGATGTACTATAAAGATTTAAAATAATTTTTCTTAAATCATCCAAAATTTTATTCTAACAAATTAAAACAAGAAAATATTCGAATAGAAAATATTTATTATATATAAATTTAAGATTCTTTAAAATCTACCGCTAATAACAGAAATTAATCGCACTATAACTATGACTACCTTTTGAGTATTTTTGTCATAAAATTATTAAATAATGTCGTTATAGTTTTTTTCAACCAAACATTAAATAAAATTTTACTTCATATTGGGATTTCCAATTGGGAGGACGAGAGTTTACATAAGCGAAAACATGGAAGACAAGGCGAGAACCCCGAGCCAAACAATCCGCTCGTTTATTTTTCATTTGTGGGATGAGAAGTATGGAGAAGCCTAGAAGGTGTCCACCTTGCATCTGGAAGTCTTGAAGAAATGTCGCAAAGGCAAGACAATCTTTCAGATTTTGAGTAAGAGTAATTAGCTCTGAAAAATCCGTCTCAAAATGATAGAAATTTATCCCTTTGACACGAAGTTCAAACATCGCCCGTAGCAAAGCTTCCATCTCTAAATGCAATTGTGAAAGGCTCCGTCGATGACACTTTGCCCCGGATAGTTATATCTTCTCCTCCGTATCCTGGCAAACCCATCCAAGTTCAGCAGTCGAGTCATTTTATTTTCAAGAGCCATCGAGGCGACATACTAAACCGTTAGACGCCCTTGGTTGATCGATTAATTGCCCATTAGAAGAAGGATATGCTACTTGCACTTACTTTCATGTCGAGTATTCAATCTCTGCAGTTCATTGAAGCTCCTCATCATCTTGTCAAATCAATTAGAAACCATTTGATTCCTTGATTTCCATATAAGTCATAATATCCATGGGAATAAATCTTTCTTATCTCTATCTTGTCCTCATGGAAGATTCCTCGAAAATAGGTAATCCATGTTAGTATATAGCGAACTTGTTGCGAAAAGCTCAGGCGTTACCGAGTCGCTACAAAAATCCCGAAGTTGAACAACCGATTTGCTCCCAAAGAACACATGATTGATAGTCTCTGCCGTAATACCACAACGTTTACACACCATATCATATTGTACTCCTATGTTGACGAGCTCGGTGGTTACTGCCAAACTCCTAGTAAATACTTGCCATATAAGATGTTGCATATTTAACGAGCATTTTATTTTCCATGTATATGCTTTCAATGCCTCCAGATCTGGCCCCCAGTCATTGTTATTTATTCGAGTTATCTCCACAAAATTAAGAAGTTTATACCATGATCTAACCGTGTAAAGAACTTATTTTGTATAATGTCATATCAAACTATTGTAAGTAGTGGTCCGACTTGGATGGATACCATGAATCAACTCCACATCTTCTAGATTCAGAAACTCTTGTAAAAGTAGCATGTACCACTTCCTCGTCATGGGATGTATTAACTGCTGAACCTCTAAATTCGGATACCAGATACTTCCCCTCCCTCTTGTCGGACGAGCTATTACATTCAGAACTCACGGATCTTGCGATACCTATGTATTAATTCCAGATCCTATCCGTATTCTTATCCCTTGCCGAAGTAATCCTTATGTGGCGAAAATGCTCTTCCATCTAAAAGAAGGAGAGTACGATTTTTTGGCATTCAGAGGGTGAACCTTACTAAAGTACCTTCCTCGTAAGACTCGGGCAACCAGAGAATCCGGAAACTAAATTAGTCTCCATAACTGTTTTGCCAATAAACCGGTAAAGGTCTTCCTTAGGGATACATAATTTTTTCCCATGCAACCCAATTGAGACTGCAATTACATCAATTGGAGCTCTACCAAAATTGGAAAATTGTGCTGGTTAAATTTGATGTTGACGCTTGGAGAAGCTTGAAGCATGACATAACGTAATTGGGTAAAGCAAGAGATACTGATTTAATTAGGATCTCCTTGCCCCCCCCCCCCTTTCGATAGAAATTTGAACGACCATCTATTAACTCGATCACCTAATCATTCTCTAATATAGTTAAAAATCTAACTTTTGGGTCCTCCTAAACTTTTCGGAATCCTTATGTACCTATTTCCTTAACAATTCCCATTAATGCCTTTATCATATCCTTTGTGTTCCCCTGAACATTTTTGCCAAACATAACTGAAGATTTATCGAAATTAATAACTTGTCCTGACGCGGCCCCATAGTCTCGTAACACATTCGAAACCACTTGACACTGTGATGCCTCTGCTTTACAGAAAAACATGTTGTCATCAGCAAAAAGTAAATGCGAAATAGCGGCCTATGACGTGCTATCTTGACCCCCGTTGAAGCATTGTCTATCTCAACTCATTTGATATTCACAATAAAGACCTTCGTACAGATAATATACAAGTACAGTGATAATGGGTCACCTTGTTTTATTCCTCTCTGAGGAACAATATTGTCGGTTTGTCGACCATTAAAAGGACTTTGTATGACACTAAACGGACACACCACATTAAACATGACACCCTTACTGGACCAAACCCCAATTTGAGCAGGACCACTTCCAGAAAAGACCATTCTACGCGATCATAAACTTTACTCATACCCGTCATAATAGCCATGAATTCATGACTACAAGCGTCATTAGTACGCAATCTATAGAACATCTCCTGGGCAATGACTATATTATCCGTAATTAACCTCCCTAACACAAATTTTGCGACTGAGTATTTGAGATGACGCGTGGGACAATACTTTAACCCTAAACATAAAACCTTGGAAATGTTTTTGTAATCCAAATAAATAAGGTAATGGGCACGAGTTCTGCATTTCTGTTGGGTTGAGTTATCTTAGGGATGATACAAATATTTGTCATATTTGATTAATTATCAAAGTCCTGGACTGGAAGAATTTCTGGACCAAGTCGACCAGGTCTTTCTTTAAAATCCCCCAGTAGCGCTGGAAAATAAGGTTGTCATTTCATCTGACCTAGGAGCCTTTTCAGGGTACATTCCAAAAAGCAGACTCCTTACTTCTGACTATGATTTAAATTTTGGTTCAATATTATTTGTGATCATCGGCTCAACATTCTCGATTATCCTCGATAGATCGCCCGCGGAGGTGGATTTAAATAAATCATTAAAGTACTCGATCGCTATATTTTCCATTCTTTCTGGCGATTCCTCCCAGGATCCTTGTAGATCAAATAAACTAGAAATGTGGTTTCGTGCTCATTGTTTCTTTGTGGATGCATGAAAAAATTTGGTATTCTAATCTCCCTCTTTTAGCTATAAATTTATACTCTTTTGTTTCCAATAATGTTCCTCTTCGTTATAATTTTATGGGAATTTTGCTAAAATGGAACAAAAAATGATACCATTGTCCCATTAGTAAAAAACTAAAGTGGATTTGTCCCCTTAAGACAAATTTTAATGAAAATCCGATTAAGCCCTTGAATTATAATTTACAATCTAATTAATATTAATTAATATATATATTTGGAAAATCAAGTTAATTAAAATGGCGACATTGATTATGATTTTAAAATAATTTAATTTATTAATTAATATTTGTAAACAACAAAACCGTTATATGGAATATTTCCATATCTAATAGATGGTGTTGATCGAGTCAAGTGAGAGTGAGGAAGAGATCCTCATCAAAGAAGAACCAAAGCCATCGTCTTTATCTTCACCGCAAATGGGTGCGACGGAGACCCAACAAGTCGACGGAGATGATTCTGACGGATTCGAGACTGCTAGTCAACGGGAAATTAGCGATGAAGAAGATGAAATCAATAACGACGCCGTAACGAGCCAAGAGAAACCGAATCTGACTGATAATACAGAGAAGAAGGAAGAGCAAATTGAGGTAATGAGAGAAGGAGAAGCCATTGCTGAAGACGAATCGAACTGGGTGAATTGAACAAGAAACGAGTTGATTATCTTCTTTTTTAGTGTTTTAAAAATCTGAGTTTATGGATTCGCTTCGAATTCTCTTTACAGAACTTCAGTTTCCTGAGAAAAAATTTTCCTGTAAAATTTTAGACTTTCTAGATGAAATTAGCAGAGAATATTTTAAGCTAAGATTTGATGGATATTGGATTTGTCTTTCTTATATGGAAGGAGAAAGCAATGGCAGAAGCAAATGATGCTAAAGTGGAAGGAAACAAATTGTTCGTAAATGGCCTTTACGAGGAAGCATTGTCAAAGTATGTGATTGCTTTAGAGTTTGCTCAAGAGCTTCCCAAGTTCGTAGAGCTTCGATCCATATGCCATTTATACAGAGGTGTATGCTTCCTCAAATTGGTATGCATGCGGTTATTAAAATGACTTCTTGGTGTCTTAAGTTTCAATTTCAAGATGGGTGTAGTTATTGATAGTAACTCGATATTTCTCTGAAATGTTTCTCAGGGTAAATATGGAGAAACAATCAAGGAATGCACAAAGGCATTAGAGCTAAATCCTACCTACACTAAGGCCTTGGTTAGAAGGGCAGAAGCACACGAGAAGCTTGAACACTTTGAAGAAGCTGTCACAGGCGAGTTCATGAGTGTTTATTTTTATATGCAAGATAATTAATCCATAGTTCTATGTTAGTACTAGTAGTCTAGTACTCGTTTAATGTCTCGCTTCTCGTATGCAGACTTGAAGAAGATCTTAGAGCTTGATCCTTCAAATGATCAAGCAAGGAAAGGGATTCGGCGCCTTGAACCTCTTGCTGCCGAGAAGCGAGAAAAGATGAAAGAAGAGGGTGTTAAAGATCCCAACACTAACTCCTACTGTGTTTCTTTCCAAAACTAGTCATAATGGTCTTAGTGTTATGCTTCTAAATGTTCACCAACAATCTAATTACTATTCCATTGTGTTATGCTATTGATGCATCCTTTATTTGGAGATTATTATAGCTGTGTAAATTCAAGATTCAATGTTAAAACAATGTATAAAACTCCCCCCTTAGCACATGATACAGAAAATAAAAACAAGTTAATTATAGGATTCAATTGAATCCGTTAAGAGCTAGAGGATGATATTGTATGTGGTTTTTTGATGTTTTATAGGTTATGTGTTATGGCATGTTTTTCCAAGTACTCTTTGTTGTACATTTCTGTTAATCTGCACATAATATAAACAATTTTCACTTGATGAGCAAAATTGTATAATGCTTTTGGGTTAATATCTCACCGAGACTTTTTAGTTACATTACCTACTAATGGTTCTATCTTTTGCGAAACCTAGCTCGTTGTCCACGCAGAGCTCGGAAATATCGTTCTTTCTTGATCTTGAAGATGTTCTTGGAGCCATCGATTTCGCCTCTGAGATTGTTACAATCTTTTCCAACAGTTCTTGAGGGCTTGCTTCAGCTGTACACAACAGTCTTGCTATGTTCTCATACATTACCTACAACTCTTATGAAACCGTATTAGCATTGATCGATGGTTGAATTTCTGTTTTTTACTAAATTGTTGATCTCGGATTGCTCTATATGTGTCCGTGTTTTTGTAGTTATGGAGTTTCTCCTCATCAACCGAGAATCCCCATCCTTATAATGCTCCCAATTCCCACACACACCACATGACGCAAATATATCCATCATTGAATAAGAAAATTTCGTCAAAATCAAAAGATCAACTTAATGTTAATCAACGACACTTTGTATTCGATTAGATTTTCTTTTTTTTTGGAAAAATCTGACATAAAAGAAATATGAAAAAACAAAGATTTGCATATCTTTTCCAAATATTTACTAACTGTACTTCCCTTAATTACAGAGATATGGTCGACTTTATCCGTAGAATCAAGCTTCAACTTTGTGTAGAAGTTAGAAAATATGTTTGAGAAATCATTCTGCTTTTAGTAGAGAATTTAGTAATTTTAGATTTTTGATTCTAAAATATTTAGATCAATATTGTAAGAGTGGACTCCCTATTCTAAAATTTTGCAACCGGCTTTGAATTTTGTAGAGAAAGCATTCCGCAGAATTAGAATTCTATTGAATATTTAGATTTGGTTTTCTAAAAGACGTAGATTGCTTAACAAAGTTTGTAATTCCGATTCCACTAAGCTGTTTTTGGTAGAAGCTAACATCCTTTTTCGTAGAACAAAATTTTAAATACTTATTTAAATTTAAAAAAAAAAATAAAAATACAAGTCTATTGATATGAGTATTTGTTTCACCTTTCCTATTTTTTACAATTTTTTTATTGTAAAACTATTTTTTACAATAATTTTAGTAAATGAATGGGCAATAAAAAAAAAACGCACAAATATGGTTTTATCCTATTGGACAATAGTATCGTTTTTTCGTTATATTTAAGCAATTTTCTCTATTTTTTTTATTTGTATAATAATGTTTTGAGGCACAAAATCATCATTTTGAGAGTAGTTATAGTTAAAAAGAAGATTTCTAAAACATTTCTACAGAATAAAAGTTGTGCTATTATGTTTTTTTTTATCAACTAGCTATAATGTTCAAACCTGGCAAATTAGACAGCGAAGGTATTACTCAAGTGCAACCTTGTCACATAAACTTTCTCTCTCTCTCTCTCTCTCTCTCTACACAAACCTTTTCTATTTCCAAACTTTCTTTTCCTGTTCCTTCATTGCTCATATATAACCCCATTTTCCATATTTTGTTCTATCTATTAATTTATTCAATTCTTCTTTGTTTTTGAGGTGTATATATCATAATCAACGTCATCACCCTTACTTTTGAATCGTGGTATATACTAAATGTTTCAAACGTCGAGCTATTACCGATCGCCGTTTGGAGACACGACTTACACCAAAGTGTTCGTTGGAGGATTAGCATGGGAAACTCCCACCGAAGAAATGCGTAGTTACTTCGATCAGTTTGGAGAGATTCTCGAAGCCGTCATCATCGCCGATAAAAACACAGGAAAATCTAAAGGCTATGGATTCGTAAGTTCTCTAAAACATTATCAATTCATACTTTGTCTATAATTGCTTGATTTTTATCTATAAACTTAGGGTTAAACAGTTTTGAGTTTATTCGAAATTTAATTGATAGGTGACCTTTCGGGAGGCGGAATCTGCTACGAGAGCCGTCGCGGATCCAAATCCTGTGATTGATGGAAGAAAAGCCAATTGTAATATTGCGTCTTTTGGACGACCTAGACCATCTCCTCCCAGAGGTTTGTAGTTTCTTAAGGTTAAATTAAATTTTCTTTTACTGACCGAAAAAAAGTAATTCTTTTTTTATATAATTCTTTTTGTTTTTTTAATAATTTTTAGTTGTTTTTATATATAATTCTTTTTGTTTTCTTATAATTTTTAGTTTTCAAGAGGATTATTTATAAGTTGATGAATTTAAATTTGATCATCATATATAAAATCGTTTGCCGATATCAAGAATTGTTTTCCATTTTGACCAAAAAAGAAAAAAATCGTCTAACATTTTTTAGTTTGTCTTTGATAGGATAATAACAATGAGATTAGTTTGTATTCCTTGGAACCACAATAACTATTGCATTGTTCGATCATGTGACGTGCGCCCACACCATAATTTTTTTCCTATCGTATCCAAGATTCAAGTATATAAACATTTTTTCCAAATATTATTATTAAAATATATTTGTAATTATTTTCTTATATACTTGACCGAAATATCAATTTTCAATGGCTGACCAAGAAAAGAACATTTTTCAAAATATTATTAAATATTTTAGAAAATCAATAGTAAGCAGCAATGTAAACTCTATAGCATAATAGACATTTTTCAATTGTTCTTCTTTTTGTACTTTGTCGTTAACTATAGGAAGAGGACAAATTCGAAGTTCAAGTCAGTACCAGAGTGGCAGACCATCAGCGTATATTGGGATGGCTGCATCGTTGCCACCGGCTGCAGCTGCCCAGCTCATGTATCCATCCTATGGGTGAGCTATTTTTATAAATATTAGAAGTAATAATACTAATAAATTTCTTCACTTGGATTTTAAGTTCAAGAAATATTTCGGAAAGTTCCATATAAATTAAAAAAACGGTTAATTTGTCTTTGTTTAGTTTTTTCTATCCGATTAATACATTAGAACAATGAGTTTAAAGTGAAAAATTTGTTAGTATAAATTTGTATTGAAAATGTAAAATGATACTGTGAAATAAAATTAAAATTTTAAAACGACACTTTTTTGCAACATGGAGAGAGTGATATTTTGGTGGGTGGAAGTTGAGAAACCTTATAATGCAAGTTGGTAATCAAGGAAATACAAATCTTATATCATATTTTAGTATCTAATTATTCAATCCTTATTTTAAAATCAATATTAATATCGAATTGTTCAAATCTTCGTTTTTAACAGGTACACCACCTATAACACTGATCAATCTGGGTATTACCAAGTGAGTTCTTCCTTTCTCACTGACATATACAAGCTGGGCATTAACATAATGAATAAAAAACATTGGCACATGCATGTTTCTATATAAACATAGACATCGATTATATATGACAATGATGATATATATGTATGCCATAGGCACTGTACAATACACAGTTTCAACTAGCACAAGCACAATACTATCAACACCAGCAGCAACTATATGGAGGAGGAGCAACATCACCACCATCATCATCATCAGCAACCATCATGCATTCTCCTTATTACTACGGCTATTCTCTTCAAGCTCCTAGAGTACCATACCATCATCATCATCAACACTTTCCTTATCCACCCAATTCCTCTCTCCAAGGACTACTCGCTTCTTCCAATGGTATGTAATTTTCTTCTTGTAACTTTTTTTTTTAAGTTCAATTTAATCACTATAAATGAATATAAGAAGATAGCATGTGATGTAGGATCTGTCTATTTCATTAACATTTGGTATATGACTATGTGTGTCTCTTCTCCATCATCTGTCAATTTGGTCATATTTTTCAATATACTCAGATTATTTACATAATAATAAACCGGATTAAACTTGTAAAATAGGACTGTCCTATGTTGTTGTCTGATTATATGCTACAAATGTATAATCATCATTATATGTTTTTTTTTTAAACAGAATCTGAAGTCACACAACAAGTGTCAGCACAAGGAGAAGCAACAAGTGCTCCACCTAAAATCACAATCAGCACCAACAAAGAACCCATTTCCTCTTAATTAATCATTCTCATTTCCCATTTTGTACAATCTTCGCATTTTTTTCATCACACTCTCTCTCTCTCAAAAGAAGAGGGAGAGAAAACAGCTAATTCATTTATTTCTCAACCAGAGAGCTAATTACTTGAGCTCCAAGAAGACGACGACTCAAGAATGCTATCAAAGTGGCTCTATACTCTCATTTTTTTCCTTTAAATTCTTCCTTTTTTTTAATAAGAAGTTTGTTCTTATTTTATATTTTTATTTCTAATAATCTCAACTTTTTCTATGCTATATGCATGATTCGTATTCCTCCTGTAATTTTTTCTCCTTTTTTGGGTTATGTTTATAAAGCCATTGTACCCCTTTATCATCTTTTTTTGTTGCATTTGCAATTATATAATATGATTTAAAGCAGCCAAGTGTGCTTCATGGAATTGGCATCTCCATAATGGGCTTTTCACCTTTTTCATAATGGGCTTTTTCACCTTAACAAAGCCCAATTAGGTCGATCTAATCGTGTCCCATAAGGATTTTACTAACCACCGTTTCAAAATTCACGTACGACGAGCCAGACGGTGGCGCCGCCGCTTCTTCTGCCATACGCCGCCACTCCATTACTTTCTCTCTTATCCTAATTCCTTTCTCACCGTCCATCAGCTCCTTAACCACTGTCGCCACTTTCTCCCTCTTTACTTCCTCTCCGATATCCATCCCTATTCCCCATTCCTCGCAACAGAACTTCCGATTCGTTAACTGATCGGCGAAAAACGGCCAACATATCATCGGAACACCCGCGAACATACTCTCCAGCGTCGAATTCCATCCGCAATGACTCAGAAACCCTCCGATCGCCGGATGCGAGACTACTTTCTCCTGAGGACACCACCCTGTAATAATCATTCCTCGATTCGCCGTCTCCGATAGAAACTCCGCCGGAAGAATCGACGCATCTCCGTCCACCATACCGGTTCGTACCACCCAAAGAAACTCTTTCCCGCTTCTCGCTAAACCCCAAGCGAACTCCAGAACCTGTTCAGTAGTCAAAATCGTTAGACTCCCGAAGTTAACATAAAGGACGGTGTCCTCCGCCTTGGTATCGAGCCACTCCAAACACTCCGTCTCTTCTTCCCAAAGACTCGATCCCAGCCTTCCGATCTCGCTGCCGTCATCGATTTCGCGGTGCTCGAATATCTGAAGCGGCCCAATCGAATAGATTTGAGGGAGTAGAAGAGATCGCAGAGAAGAGAGGACGTTACGCTCGAGGTTTTCGAAAGTGTTGATGAAGATAGCAGAAGCGCGTTTGCATCTTCCGGTGACATGTAAGATGAATCTAATCATCGGATCTTGAGGATCCGTCGTGGAAACGAAGCCTGGAAAATCCTTAAGCTGAATCAACTTCATCGACGGTATCCAATCTATCTCCGTCTCTAAATGTCTCGAATCTGTGTAGAATTTTTTGTGATTGTTATAGAGAAATTTCAGAAGAATGAATTCAATTGATTCATACCTTTGAGAGGAATGATCTCTTTCTCAATGAGTTTCTGATAATGGAGATACAAGATGAGTGAAGTAGCACTGTTCGTCCAGAGTAGAACCACCGGAATCTTAAGCTCCTCCGCCGCGTCAATGGTAAAGCTCATCGCTGAATCGGAGAAGATACAGCTAACCGGCGGTACGTCAGAATCGGAGTTTAACTGGAGGAGGAGGTCTTTGAAAGGGGTTAAACAGTTGTTAATGGTTGAGTCTATAAGCTTGAGCATGTCCTGCTTGGCGTCAACGTCGGTCCAAGGAAGACCGTCGGGGATAGTCTCGAAGCGAAACGAGTGGAGACCGTCGAGGGCGTGAGGGCCACGTGACCGGAGGATACGGCGGTGGTTGTAGTCGGTGTTGACGAAGGTGACGTGGAAGCCTCTGGCGTGGAGAAGCTTGGCCACTTTCAGCATTGGATTGATGTGGCCTTGTGCTGGGTAAGGTATGCAAACTGCGTGTCGTTTCTGTGTGGTAGAACCTGCATGTTGCTCCATTTTGCTGAAGCAGTGATGATGATAATGGATTTTTGCAATTTTGGTTCTGGATAAGTGGTGTGCACTCAATAAATATTTATAAGAATTTTTTTGTCTGCTATTTATAAGAATTTAATTGGTAAAGTAAATAGCGAATAAAGGAAATATTTTTTCTAAATTCATAAAATAGTCATTTAAAAAAAAAAGCAAAAAAAAGCAAAAAAGGTACACAGTTACTTTTTTTTTAATGGTATAAGACTTAAAAAATACTAATTTAAAGGATATTGGTTTGGATTTTTACAATTTGTTGTTGGTGTAAAATAAATTTTATAATTAACTGGTTTTAACTTTTAAAATTGTAATTTTTAAAATAAAATAAAAGTTTCAATTTATTGACTGTTGAAAAGAACTCTCACTTAAAGAACAAATGAGGAAGTTAGATTGTGAGAATTTTAAAGAGAATTTTAAAGAAAATAATTAAGGCTGTAAAAAATTAAAAGTTTTTAAATTATGATTAGATAAAATTAACTTTAAAAATTATAGATGAAAGTAAAAGTCTCTGCAGTTTAAAATCAATCAATCTCTTAGTCATGGTTCATAGATATATTCACTAAAAAGTACTCATCCGTTTTTGTTTTTCTTTTAGTTGATGTTGGAAGTTTGTGCATACGGATTAATAATTGCTAAATTTTATTCAATATATTTCTTTTGCATCAAGATATTATTAAGTAAAATTAATTCTACCAATAAAAATAATATTACAGAATATGAAAAGTCATATTAACCAAACAGCTTACATCGATCTTTAAAAACATCGTCTAATTTGAAATAAAAATAGTTTTCAAAAAATCATCTATTTCAAAATAGAAAGAATAATAAAATTTTTGGGCGCTTTTTTCTTTAGCAGCGACGGTTTGTCGGTTTCATCTCCAACAGGGGTTTCTGGATTGTAGAACGGTTATATCAGATTTCGTTGTCAGAGTGGGACGGTTTTCCGGCGGTTCCACACAGACACGTTCCATCTCCGTAGCGGTTCCTTCTCACTACTACGATGAACGAAAACATCTCTGTTGCAAGTATAAAAGAGGATTCTTGGGGGAAATTCTTCTACACTACAAATCCCGTTTTCTTCTTTTATTGTGTCCATCGAGAGATCAATTATGGCTGATTCACTCAGAAAGGATATTCAGGATATCACCTTGGGGATTGACGATGCCCCTGGAATCATATTAGCAGAAATTTGCGTAGAAGCGGTGATGGCAAACCAGCTCTCTCTCCTCTGTCTTCCTCTTGTTCTTCGCAAATAAAACCTAAGAGTTGTGATTGCCTCTTATCCTAGAATCTGGGGTTTAAGTGGCTTAATCTCTGGAAGAATTGTTGCTCGTGACCGATGCCAATTTGTCTTCCCTTCCGATGAATTATTGCAAACAGTGCTTAATCGTGGTCTGTGGGCTTTCAATGAGCAGATGGTGGTGATGCAGAAATGGAATCCCGAAGTCATTGATCCGCCACTTACTCACATCCCTTTCTAGGTTCAAATCAGGGGTATACCATTCCAATTCTTTACTGTTAATCTCATCAACAATATCATTGAGAAGTTGGGCCAAGTGATGGATGTCGATTTCAACCACGATGTTAATGCTAATGTGGAGATGGTTCGTGTGAAGGTTAACTGGAATACTGCCAATCCTTTGCGGTTCCAGAAACAATACCAAATAGGCGGGGTTAATACCATCATCTCTTTCCGCTATAAAAGATTAATGAGATTCTGCTCTGTTTGTGGTATGTTATCACATGACACATGGGACTATGTAATCCAAGCTCCTATGTAATCTAGGCTCCTGCAAATGATGATGATGATGACGCGCATAATGACAATGGAGGGGATGGATACAATGAAGAGAATCAACCAAGTCATGAAGTTGGAAACCAAGAGATGCTTGATGCTCTGATGTTATTGATGTAGCAATGGCATATCCATATGATGGATCTGCGAACTCTAACCAAAACTTGGAGGTGGTTAATGAACAAATTACGTAGATAAGCTACAAGGTGTAAAGAGAATTGCATGGTGAGGAACGTGAATCTCGTAAGAGACGGTTCATGGACATTTTGGTGGCGAGTATCGAAGGGAACTGTTTTGAAGAGGGCGAAGGGTCAAATGTTGTTCTGGTTAAGCAAGAAGAAGACGAGGAACACATAGTTAATGTTATGCATGTCCAACCTTCGATTCAGACTAACATTGTTGCTACTAACTATGTTCAGGTTCCATTCTATCCTGCAACAAGCAAGAAGGCCCGAAAGACATACTCTTAGGTGGACAAACTAATACTCCCGAAGAGTGAAGGTGTTGATGGTTCACGTGATTCACATGCTCTAAAACTCATTCATTCTGCATATGGATCTGTGGATGCAAGCTCTTCAACTGTCTTTGCTTATGACCGAGGCGCGGTGGGCCCGAATCCACCACCGGAACAATGAAAGTTAAGGTGTGGAACTATTGAGGGCTCGAAAAACCCCTCATAGTTCGACGTCTACAAGAGATACAAAGGTTGTATCTTGTTGTTCCTAGTAGAAACGAAATAGAAAACTGATGTTTTTGTGATGTGTGTGTATCTCTAGGTTATGATGATATGTGTATTGTGGATCCTCAAGGTTTAAGTGGTGGTTTAGTAGTTTGTTGGAAGAATCATGTTTCTGTTAGTTGTATTTCCAGTGACCCAATACTTGTATATCTTCATATTGATTATAAATATTTTAAGTTCTACTTGTCTTGTGTTTATAGTCACCCAAATCCTTACTATCGAAATCATATTTGGGAGAAGTTACAAAGATTTACAACTAACAGAACATGGCCTTGGCTTATGTGTAGGGATTTTAATGAGATTTTAAATCCTTCCGAAAAGAAAGGGGGCAGAACGAGAACATATAACAATGTTAAAGATTTCAGATTAATGGTTGATGTGTGTGGTTTGACAGATCTGCGAGCATGAAGAAATCTGTATAGTTGGGCTGGTAAGAGAGGTAACAATATAGTTCAAAGTTTTCTAGATCGAGTCATGGTGAATGGTTAGCAAGATATCTTGATTATGAGAATAACTTCTTAATGCTAGCAGAGTTCGATCATCGCCCTATGATCATTAATATTGAATATGAGGCTAGCATTCGAAAGGAACAGTTCCGATATAATAAAAGCTTCTTTTCCAACCCATATTTTGCCGATTTGATCAAAAGTAAATAGGTTTCTACAAGGATTCACGCTCAGACCCTCTCGAAGAAACTTATAATTTGTCGACAACATATGGCTCGATGGAGAAAACAAAACAAGACCAATTCTCTGGAAAAAATTATGTTAGCTCCTGATAAGTTAGAAAGGGCATTAATGGATATTGGTAGCACGCCTTCTTTGCTTCGCAGTCTTCGTCGTGATATGTCCACAACTTATTGGGAGGAAGAGAACTTCTGGAAAACAAAGAGCTGAAACTCATGGTTGCGAGCTGGAAACCGTAATAAGAGATTTTTCCATGGCACAACTAAAGCTCGTAGAAAAATAATACTATCAAAATGATTGAAGATGAGTATGGCTTAGTTCACGAGAAGGTTGAGACTATTGCACAGGTTGCCGAAGAGTACTTTGCAATGCTGTTTACATCAAAAAGTCCATCACATGATGAAGATCTCTACAATGGAGTGCAATTAAAGGCTACTCATGAAATAAATACGGTATTGACATGACCATTGATAGATGAGGAAGTGAAGACAACTCTGTTTCTAATCGGGCCCGACCATGTTCCAGGAAATGATGGATATACCGCCAAGTTTTTCCAATAGTTTTGGAGTGATATCAGTTCTGACGTCTGCTTTATGGTTAATAGTTTCTTCCAGAATGCCATTTAGAAGAAGAAATCAATCATACTAATAGTTGTCTTCTCGCTAAGGTTGTTCCTTCTAAAAAGATGTTCGAGTATCGTCTGATCAGTTTGTGTTCTTGAGTTATAAAATCATCTCAAAGATATTGGTTCTTCATCTAAAGAGCTCTTTAGGGAACTCATAAGCTGCGTTTGTACCCGGCCACAACATTTCAGATATTGTTTTAGCTGCTAATGAATTACTACATGCTTTAAAATCAAAAAAGGATTGTGCAGAAGGTTACATTGGGATTAAGACTGACACAAGCAAAGCTTACAACAGAGTTGAGTGGAGTTTTCTTGAGATAGTCATGAGAAAAATGGGTTTCGCCGAGTAATGGACTCAATGGGTTATGGTGTGTGTAACATCTGTGAGCTATTCGGTAATCATCAATGGTAAAGTTTATGGTCATGTTAAACCTACATGAGGCATTCGCCAACGCGACCCCCTCTCACCTTATCTCTATATTCTTTTTGTGGAAGTTATCAGTCAAATGTTGAACACATTTGAAAGGTTGCATCAATTTCAAGGTATGAAGCTCACTAGAAGCTGTCCACCGATATCTCACTTATTTTTCGCAGAGGATTCTATTTTCTTCTGCCGAGCACTAGAGAGGGATTGTCAAGAAATCGCAAGAACTCTAAAGACTTATGAGGTGATATTAGGGCAGAAGGTGAATCTACAAAAATCCTCCATCATTTTTGGTATGAAAATACATGAACAAAAACTACAAAGTTTCTTAGGGATTTACAAAGTTGGTGGTGGAGGTAAGTATCTAGGATTGCATGAGCAATTTGGAAGAAACAAAAAAGAATTGTTTAGTTATTGGTCGAGAGAGTAAAGAACAAGATTCCAGGTTGGTACAAAAAGTTTTTATCACCCGCGGGGAAAGAGATACTTGTTAAGAATGTTGCTCAAGCTATGGTTGTATACTCTATGAATTGTTTCCTTTTACCAAAGGGGATCTGAAACGATGTCAATAATGTTTTGATATAGTTTTGGTGGGGTCACGACAATGGGAAAAGAAAACTACCATCGGTAGCTTGGTAACGAATGGCGATACCAAAGAATGAGGGTGAATTGGGTTTCCGTGATCTTCACCATTTTAATAAAGCGTTACTAACGAAACAAGCTGACAGAATCCTTAGGAACCCATCCTATCTACTAAGTCGTTTGTATAAAGCTCACTATTACAACACTAAAACTTTTTAAAGTCTTCGGTCTCAAGTAATTGTTCATATGGTTGTAAATCAATCCAGTCAGGTAAGGAACTCCTGAGATGTGGTTTGCAGCATCTTATTGGTGACGGATCTTCAATATCTCTGTTTGATGATTACTAGCATCATGAACTTCCTATACAAAAGTTAAATTATCCTTCGGGGTTAAGTTTGGATATGAAAGTATCAAGTCTTTTCAAGGATGATTGTCGAGAATGGGATGATATTAAACTGGCTAACTTTCTGACCCCTGCGGACGCTACTCAGGTTCGTCATATCCTCTTATCCAGGTACGCGACTTATGATATTTTATAGTGGCCCCTAACAAAAACTGAACACTATAATTTTAAGTTTAGATACTGGTTTTCAATTCACTATATGAATCTAGAAGAGATGGTTGAACCTCCTTCTAGTTCACCAGAACTAAATATGTAGATATGGAGTTTGAACATCTAGCCAAACCTACAACATTTCTTTTGGCGGGTTCTTTCTCATGCGTTACCAACAAATGAAAGATTGTACTCAAGACAAGTAAACATTTCACCAGTTTGCCAAAGGTGTAGTGTTGAGAATAAAACCATAAATCACATGCTCTTCCAATATCCACAATCATAAGCTATATGGCGATGTACATCGTTCCGCCAGTTAGAAGTTCCGGATATATCGCTTGAGCAAAAAGTGTTAATGCTAATCAAAATCAAAGATGGGAACCAAACATCCAAAGATGTAAGGTATTCGCTTTTTTGGATTTGTCGGTATATTTGAAAGTCTCGCAATGAGTTCATCTTTGAGAAGTTTCAAACACATCCAAATAAAGTTGCAAAGAAAGCTTTGAACGCATCTAGTGAATGGTTTGATGTTGGTACAAATGAAGTACAAACTCCTGACCAGATTGAGTAAGGTTTCGATCAATGTTTATTTCCAGAAACAGGTTGGTTGAGGTGCAATTTTGATGCAAGTCATAAAGGGAATGAAATTGATATAGGTGTGGGGTGGATCTTAAGAGATGAGTATGGCACGCATATTCGCTCCGGAATGTCACGGCTAACACCGGTTCAGACTTCACTACATGATGAGGTTTTAGCTCTTCTTCATGTGATTCAAATTATATGGGTTCAAGGGTATCGAATAGTATGGTTTGAAGGAGATGATGCAAATCTTGTTAAGCTCATTAATAAGATAGAAGATGGTATAGGGATTGCTAATTTGTTGGTATATATTAGATGGTGGATCAAAAGGTTGTCGATGTGTTACTTAACTCATGTCAATCGGGAGAGTAACATGTAGCAGATATTCTCTCAAAAACAGTTTTAACGCTCACTAAGAGCTTTTCTGTTTCTCATGTAATGTCTCAATGACTATTTCAAACTCTGTTTCCTAATTGATTTTTAATAAAGTAGGGGTGTGATTGGCAAATAGACTTTAAAAACTGTGAAGGCTTTGAAAAAAATAAACTCATATTTTATCCAATCACACTTTATTGTTTTAAAAGACATGAAATTCCTAAAAGTTCTCCTGAAAAATCTCACAGCAATTTCTTCATATTTTTGCACTTCATCGACAGTTTTTTCTAAAGTCTGAAATATCTCAATTTTATATTTTTAAAGCCAAAGTCTCCAAAGTTTTTAACGGTAAAAGTCCTTTCAAAAAATTTTCAGAAACAGCTCTAACCAATCACCGCTAGATGTTATAAAGAAGAAAGAATAATAAAATTCTTTTTTTGAATAATTTTTTGTTTTAATAAAAATAAGTATATATGCATTCGTTGATGAAAAATCCAGTTGTAATTTTTTAGACATTACTTTTTCGGATCAATTTAAGCGATATTTTAGCTTGTGGGACACCTATTGAAAGACATAAATTTATTATACTTTTTCATTTACATAATAGCTAAATACAGAAATTATGCTATTGAAAGATAGAAATTTATTGATGGGAAAAAGAAAGAAAGACAGAAATTTATTATGCTTTTTATTATAATTAAATACATATCAACCATGCAAAATACAAAAAGAAAATAATTGGACGCAAAAATTTGTTAAATCTAAACTAGATAGATACCCACGCGATGTCGCGGCTTTTTTTGTAGTTTATATATATATATATTATGTATTATGTAGTGTTCAAAATGGTAAAAGACTTATACCAACTTTCTTTTAACAATATAGATGTTTAGTTATTTGTCCAGCAAAAAGAAAAAAGTTATCTGTACGTTACGGCATTGTTAGCTAAACCCCTTTTCTTTGTCAATGTTAACTAAACCTTTTGTGTTAGTATCTTCAAGCTCTTCTTCTTCTTGGTTATTTTTTTGGTTTTTTTGTTGTAAAGCAAAAAAATATTACTTGTAATTTGTATTCTTTGAGGATACATGCATTGTTTTCACTACAAGAAAACACGCAATTTGCGAGAGAATTTGTTGTAGATATTCTGCTACTTGCGTGTAATACAATTTAAAATATAAGAT
>OVAN01001930.1:0-36857 GCA_900406275.1 Anastatica hierochuntica | reverse complement strand
TATGCTCTCTTATTTTCGATTTTGCATCATCTCTACAAGACATCTTTTTAGGCTTAGCCCGCTTTTTGATCTTAACTCTTCGTGCTACCTTTGGTCTTTCTGGATTCGATCCCGAACCACTACAACGTATATCTGTGCGCTTGCAGTGTTATCTCAGGTGAAAACCTGAGCTATNNTGGCGTCGTTGCCGGGGACCAATAGGGAGTCTTAGAACTTAGGATCATTGCGTGCCTAAGTCATTTTCGTTATTTTGTTTAATCTCTTCTTTTCCTTCTTTGTTTTTGTGCTACCACGTGTATGAACATGCCTCACACCAGAAGCCAAGGGACATCGAATCTTGCTGAATTCAAACCTGAACCTTCGCGTCTAGAGAGACAGAAGAAGAGAGAGAAGTTGCTGGAGGTTATTGAAAAGTTTGAGTACGTTGCAGTCATGGATGATCACATCGGTGACGATATTAAAGTTCATCATAATCCTCTTTTTCCTGCAGCTCTTCCAGGAGCTAACCACCTACTGGAGGTGGTGAAAATGCTGGTGCTCAGCAAGCTGGCTAGCAAAATGCTGTAGTTGTGGGGCAACAACGCGCAAATGAACCTCAACAGAGGATAACTCTGGCGCAATATGATACTCCGGAGGCCTTCTATGTGAATCTTGTTGGGATTCGTCTGCCTCCCATTGAGAGAAGAGAATTTGAGATCATGACTGGTCTCATTAACTTGGTGGAGCAGAACCAGTATCATGGGTTGCCATCTCAGAAGCCAATGCACTATCTGGATAGGTTTGAATCTATCTACAATACTATTCAGCACAATGGAGTACCTGCTGATGCTCTGAAATGTAGGTTGTTCACTTTCTCTATGAATGACAAAGCTACAAGATGGTAGAATAGTCTGGAGCCTGATTCTCTTAGGACATGGGACGAGATCAAGGCTGTCTTTCTTGGGTATTTCTTCACGCAATCGCGGTCTATGTCTTTAAGAAATAAGATTGCAGGATTTCGCCAATTGAATGTTGAGAGTTTTCATGCAGCTTGGGAGAGATTCAGAGAGTATCTTAATGATTGTCCTCATCAAGGGTTCACAGATTGGAATCTCCTCAACATTTTCTACAATGGATGAGGAGAAATATCAGAACGCTATGGACACTGCTAGCAATGGTGATTTCAGTACCAAGACTATGCAGGAAGCTTACCAATTGGTGAATAATATGGCGAACAGTCAGGCTAATCGCAGATCAGACTATGAGCGTGGTAGAGGAGTTGTTTCATCTGACGCAAAGAGAATGNTGGACACTGCTAGCAATGGTGATTTCAGTACCAAGACTATGCAGGAAGCTTACCAATTGGTGAATAATATGGCGAACAGTCAGGCTAATCGCAGATCAGACTATGAGCGTGGTAGAGGAGTTGTGTCATCTGACGCAAAGAGAATGGATGATCTGCACTCAAAGCTCGATGAGCTAATGAGGAGAGATCAGCAGAGTGTGAACTTTGTTGGTGAGAAGAACGAAGCACTTATGCTTCAAGAGTAGAAGATGGGATAGATGTACCAGGAATACATGTCTGAGGAGGCAGATGTGAACTACATTGGTGGTCAGGGAAACTTCGGTAATAGAGGTTTCATTCAACATAATCAGTTCCAGAACAAGCCATACAATCAGAATCAGAGTGTCTTCAACTCTGGATTTCAGAACAAGAATAGTGGCTTCGAGAATAGTGGCTATCAGCAGAAGCAATTTGGTTCAGGAGGATTCAAGAACAACTATCAGTCGTGATATCAGAATCAGAACCAAGGACAGTCTTCTGCATCTTCTGAAGATAGCGATCTGAAACAAATGATCCACCAGGTGGTGGAGAATCAGACAAAGTTTGCTGCAGAGATCAATCAGAAAGTCGATAGCATGTACAGTGACCTCAATGAGAAGTTTGAGGGTATGAGTGTTCGAATGAAGATGCAGGAAACATAGGTTGCTCAGACTTCTGTGAGCAACAAAGCTCCTCCAGGTTTTATTCTAGGCAAACCTGAAAAGAATCCGAAGGAATACTGCAATGCTATCACAGTTCGAGGCGATAAAATGACTGAAAGTTCGTCTGGGACAGAGATCGGTCGATCCCTGCCCCTGGATCGGTCGATCCATGTCCCAGAAGCCCATAGTCATTTTCGAGATTTTGCGATTGATCAATCGCCTGAAGCGATCAATCGATCTAGAAAACAAGACAAGGATCGATCAATCCCTGCCTCCGGATCGATTGATCCCTGTCCTGAAAGGAGGGTATCTGATTTTGGAGAAAAAGACAAGGATCGATCGATCCCTGTCTTAACGGGGATGTATCGAATTCTCGCGATGAAACAAAGGCACAAGAGGTTGAGGATGAGTATGTACCACCCCTACCCTATGTTCCCAAGCCTCCATATCCTTGCAGACCCCGTCAAAAGATCAAGGAACGCGAGTATGAGAAACTTAAGAATCTCGTTGGTGAATTACATGTGCGATTGCCTTTCGTTGAGGCAGTTAAGATGGTACCATCTCTTAAGAGGTACATGAAGGAGATTCTCTCAAATCGCATGACCCTGGAACAAGCTGTATCGGTTCTTACTGCGGAGTGTAGCGCAATTTTTCAGAATATTACACCGGAGAAACGCGAAGATCCTGGTCCTTTTGTTTTGCCTTGCAGGATCGAATCTCTTACCTTCGAGAGATGTCTGTGTGACTTGGGCTCTGGAGTTAGCTTGATGTTGTTGTCTGTCTCGTAGAGGCTGAACTTGGTGAATTATAAGCCCACAATGATGTCTTTGATACTTGCAGATAGGTCAGTTCGCAAGCCCATAGGTATTCTCGATAACATTCTTGTTGGTGTTGGGAAAGGCTATGTATACATTTATTTCGTAGTCTTGGAGCTTGACGAAGAACCCAAGGATCCTATCATCTTGGTTAGACCATTCTTATCTACTGCTAGAACGATGATTGATGTAAAGAATAGTCAGATTGATCTGCAGTTGGGTAAATTAGATGTGCGTTTCAATCTAGAGAAGTCAACAAAGAAGCCTACCATAGATGTGCAAACATTTTGGATTGACACATGGACTAAGGTAATTGAAGAGGTTGTGGAAGAACCTTATACAGAGGAGTCTTTCCAAATTGCCTTATCACGAGCTGACAAAGAGGATGGTCTATTGAGTAAAGACACAGTGGAGATAGCTGAAAAGAATGACGTCAAAGAAGTCCTGGATGGAGGTGTTCATTCTACAGTGAGAAAACTCAAGACCAAAAAGAAGGTTAAGCAGAAAGAGCACAATTCTGAAAATGCAGAAGAAAGTTCATAGTTGAGATTGATTCCTCTTGGATGCGATGGAAGCGCTATTGAGTACAAAGTGAAGCGTAAAGGCAGAATCAAATCTTTCTCCAAGGTTAGAGCCATCATTACGCCTGACTTTAAAGAGAAAGCTGCAACTGCTGTGAAGAAAGCGATGAGTAGCTTCCTTGAGCTGAAGATTTTCGCTGGTGGAGCTTGCTTTGGGGCGAGTTCCAAGGCCATTCCAGACTGATCCATCACCACTACAGTCAGAGTCGTAACTTTAAACAAGCGCTGAGTGGGAGGCAACCCACTAGGTATCTTTCTTTTTCATTGTAGTTAGTTTTGTAGTGCTTTTGACTTTTGTGTTTTGGTTTTTGGTGTTTTTGCATTTTTTGTGTTTTTGGTTGTCGTGTTGCAGGAATTAGATCAACAGGCAGACAGACAGGGATCGGTCGATCCCTATATGGATCTATCGATCCCTGTCTCAGATGCGAGGCTATTTCACACGTTTTCAGGTAAGTTTTCTATTTCTCGTTTCTTTTCATTTTCTTTTTATTTTTATTTGGTCTTTACCCCTTCTTTGGATTTGTTTCACACCGAGACGGTGTGAGATGAGTCTGGAGGAGGTTACTAATGTATTTTTCTTTTTCTTTTGGTGTTGTTTGAGTCATTTTTATGTCTTTTATCGAGTCAGTTATGGATTGTTTATGCTTCATGATGATTTTAGACTATTATCTCTGCGCATTGCACTTTATTCTATATGTTCATTGACCATTTACTTGGAAGTTTAGAGCAGGCAAACCAGAGTAACTCATGACCAAAATCCCCACCAGAAATCTCTGGAACTCAGACTTTTGTCTGAAATTTTTTTAATTCTATCTTATTTGGCTTACTAATGAATTTTAAATGTTTTGATCCAGGAATTTTAAAATCAGGAATCAAACCCCATCATTCAGGATTACATCCCCGTTTTTCTACCATCCTTGTTGGTAATCCTGAGTGACCAGACTCATCTTTAGTTGGCACCACACCCTTACCTTATCTCCTTGATTCTCCATGCATTTCTTTTTCATATTATATGCACACATGTGTAAAAACAATGGAGAGAATGGGGTAGACATGATCCTTCTAATTGCTTAGGTAGGATTGAACATTTAAGTGGTTTAGACACGGTCCTGAGTGTCTGATTTCTCGGTGTTGGGTGTTTAGGTGGTTTAGATAGATATGTTGATTTTCTTCGTGTTGTATGGGTGTTATAGAATTTAAAAATGTCATTAGTATGCTAATTTGAACCTGATTTTCGTTCTAAAAAACGAAAATTTTATTTTATTTTTTCATATCTGGTTTAGAAATTAGCATTTTCATACAATTTTGTTGATTATTTTTACCCTGAAGAATGCACATATCTGGTTTATTTTCTTATTTGTGGTTTGTACTAGGGTAGTTAGGGGACATGGATATCAATATACTCTTTCTCTCCTGCGATTTTGCATATTGTCTTGTATTTCTGATGCATTTTTGATACCCCAAACACTCTAAGCCTCACCACTAAAAAGCCTTGAATGCCTAGCCTTATTCCTTGATTATAAGTTTGGTATGTATTCAGATTGTTTTTGCGCGGTTCTGTGTTCTTTGTTGTTTTTACAGGATCCGAGCTTGAATGTGCGAAAAGGAAGCATTTTGGATGGATTTCAAGCCTCGGAGGAAGTGTTCATGCAACGCTGGAAAATACCCAGCATTTTGGACACAGATCGACCGATCCAGACATGGATCTATCGATCACTTTCCCGATCTGCGGACCGATTTTACAAACCAGACCGAACATATTTCGAACCGGATTTCACATAAAAGACCTAGACCCGAGTTTTTCCTTTCATAATGCAGTTTTTTAGACTTCGACAGCAGAGAGATTGAGTTTGTATCCTAGGGAGAAGAAGCATCTTAGTTCTTCGATTGAGAAGCTTTCGGAACCCTATTTACTTTTATTTATGCAATATACGATCATGTCTATCAATTTGATCTGTGTTTTTGCATTATCTATGAGTGAGTAGTCTATTCGTTGGGTTTAGGGTTCTCACAAAGGAGATTCATGATTTGTTGATATAGAATTGCATGATTAGGGATATTATCTAATGGATCTTCATCTATGGTTAATCGTAATGCATGAAACTGAATTGATCACTTAGTTTCTGATTTTAGGTCGTTTAACTGGTGGAAGGTGAATGTTTAAATGCCTGAAAGAATTATATATGAGCAATTCTTCTTAAGCCAACGGAAGTTGATGTTTAAGTGAATTGTGAACCTATCAAATCTGTTAGTAATGCATGACTANTTAGTAATGCATGACTAGAAATCGAGGGTCAACGGAAGTTAGTCTCGACGTTTCTAGTGCATAGGGCGCTGATGTTATGGAAGTAGATCAGTTTTAGATTAGAATTTAAGTTCAAGATGGTTCTTAATCTCTTCCCTAATTTGTAGTTTAAGTCAACAATGAAATGTTTCCCTGAGAATACCCGATTCCCAACACTTCTTTGAATTGTTTACAACCTCGTTGCTTGCTGCGTTTTCTGTGCTCTCTTATTTTCAATTTTGCATCATCTCTACAAGACATCTTTTTAGCCTTAGCCTGCTGTTTGATCTTGACTCTTCGTGCTACCTTTGGTCTCTGTGGATTCGATCCCGAACCACTATAACGTACATTTGTCCGCTTGTAGTGTTATCTTGGATGAAAACCTGAGCTATCACATCCCCAAAATTGGTTTAAAGGCAGGAACTCAAACCCCAAAGAAATATTGAAATTCCTTAATGTAATGTCCTAGACAATAGTATAATAGTGCAAAGGTCAACAAAGAGCCAATTTACTTCCCCAGTCTCGTCACCAAACAACCTCTAGGTACCATAGCTAAGCATCCGTATATCACTTCATCCACCAATTCCATAACATTTATTTAAGTAAATCACATTGTAGTGTTTACTTCTAGGCAAAGAATCCCATCATTTTGCTTGATAGTAAGTGTAGATGTTTTTAGGAATGAAGATCTCACTCAAATCTAGGGTTCATTCTCACAAATAAATAATACAAAACATTAGAAAACATGAACAGCCGACAAACTTTCCCTCTATTATTATACCCGAATTATATGGCTATGCACTACCCTAGTCTCTCCCTTCCCAAGTCTAGAAACTGAATCCTTTATGCTCTTTGAAACTCATGAACCATTCTTCTGTCTTTGTAGCATATAGAGACTCTTCCACTTTCCGTACTTAGCATTTAACCTTTTTTAGACTTTGATCCAGTTTTACCAAATCATTTTTCATTCTTCTTTCTCTTTTAAGTTTTTAGTGGAAACTCACCTTCGTTTTTCTCTTAATTTCCAAGGTTTAGACTAGACTTTACAAATTGGAATCACTGATGTTTTTCATCTGAGCTCATTTTCTTTCATTCTTTTTCTCTTCTTCCTTTTATTCCAAAAAACCAAGATTGGATCATAAAGACTCTAAAGAATATTACTTCCCAAGGTTGAAACACCAACACACAAACAAACCATTCTAAATTTAAAAACACCCTCCCTAATTATCAAATTAACATTAAGATTAGGTTAACTCAAAGTAAATTATTTTTTGTCATTAAACTTCTTTTTCGCGGGTTTATATCCTTGTATGCATTTTTCAGAGAGGCCTCACATTCAAATTTATTATAGACGTTTAGAGAGAAAGATTTTGAGTTGATGATTTGTGATGTCGAGATTAGTGTTTTAGTTCCCTTATTTATTGTAGAATGTCGAGTATATTCCTTGACATCTTAGAGAATTTACAGAGAAAGGAAGATTTCCCCATCCTAGTAGATTTCCTTTAGGCAGAGTCGGTTAATCTTTCTTTAGGATTTAGTCGTATGATCAGCGATATTCCCTTGACAGGAGTAGGTATCAAAGACATCATTGTGGGCTTATAATTCACCAAAAGCTATTGTTCTCTCTTTATAGATTTTTGAACTCTCATAAGCTTGGGATCTTAACTCATCAAGCTCCTCAAGTTGAACCAAACATTTTTCGGAAGCTTCCTTGATCTCAAAATTGAGCATCTTTGTTGCCCACAAGGCTTTGTATTCCAACTCAACCGGAAGGTGACAAGCTTTACCATAAAGGAGATTGAAAGGTGTGGTGCCTATTGGGGTTTTGTATGCGGTTCGGTAAGCCTATAACGCATCATCTAGCTTCATTGCCCAATCTTTCTTTGTCTTCCCAACCGTTTTCTCCAATATGGCTTTGATTTGCCGGTTTGAGACCTCCACTTGGCCCGAGGTTTGATGATGATACGGAGTAGCGACCTTGTGCTTGACTCCATTCTTTTTGAGCAAACTCTCAAAAACTTTGTTGATGAAATGAGTTCTTCCATCGCTTATGA
Organism: Anastatica hierochuntica; assembly: GCA_900406275.1. NCBI lineage: Eukaryota > Viridiplantae > Streptophyta > Magnoliopsida > Brassicales > Brassicaceae > Anastatica > Anastatica hierochuntica. Next base: position 29,158 of record OVAN01001930.1, on the reverse strand, counting down.
CCACTATAGGTACACCAAACCTAGGAAAGATAATGGATTTGGCGAGCTTGACCACTACCTTGGCATCGTTTGTTGGAGAAGCTATCACTTCTACCCACTTGGAGACATACTCGCCCACGACCAAAATATATTGGTTACCGTATGAAGATGGGAATGGTCCCATGAAGTCTTTTCCCCAAACGTCAAACAACTCAACCTCGAAGATCGGGTTTTGAGGCATTTCATTGCTTTTGCTAATGTTCCCTTTCCTTTGACAAGGGTCGCATTTGGATATAAAACTTTGCGTGTCTTTGAACATTGAAGGCCACCAAAACCCGGCTTGTAGGATCTTTTGAGCCGTTTTGAAAATAGCAAAGTGACCTCCGTAATTTGACCCGTGGCAATGAAACAAAACATCTTGAGCTTCCTTCTCCGTGATGCATAGTCGAAAAAGGCCATCCTTGCCTTTTCTATAAAGGTATGGGTCATCCCAATAGTAATGTCGGATGTCCTTGTAGAATTTCTTTTTCTCGTAGCTTTTCAAGTTTGGTGGCTCAACTCCACATGTGAGATAATTCAAAAAATCGACATACCAAGGTATATTCTCTTCAATTGCCTTTACCTTATTCATTGAATTGTAAGCGAAGTTTTCTTCAACAAAAGAGTTGATGGCATTGACTTGTTCTTCGGGTAATGAATCATCTATGGGTAATTCCTCATGAACTCTCAATCTCAACAAATGATCCGCTACACCGTTTTCTATTCCATTTTTGTCCTTGATCTCAAGGTCAAATTCTTGGAGAAGAAGAATCCACCTAAGTAGGCACGGTTTCGCATTCTTCTTAGCCACTAGATACCTCAAAGCGGCATGGTCCGTATATACTAATCTTGGAGCCAACCAAGTAAGAACGGAACTTCTCAAAAGCAAATACAATAGCCAAAAGCTCTTTTTTCATGGTCGCGTATTTTACTTGAGTATCATCCAAAGTTCTACTTGCATAGTGAATGACATGGAGCTTTTTGTCAATCCTTTGTCCTAATACCGCTCCTACGTCATAGTCACTAGAATCACACATAATTTTGAAAGGATGCTCCCAATTTGGAGGTTGGACTATTGGTGCACTCACCAAAGCAGCTTTTATCCTCTTGAAAGCTTCAATACATTCATCGTCAAAATCAAAAGTAGCATCCTTGCATAGTAACCTTGTCAACAGTCTTGCAATCTTCGAAAAATCTTTAATGAATCTTCGATAGAACCCCACATTTCCAAGGAAACTCCTAATTCCTTTAACCATGTTTGGTGGTTCAAGATTAAGCATGACATAAATCTTTGCTTGATCTACCTCGATTCCGTTGTTCGAGATTCGATGCCCAAGCACAATACCATCTCATACCATAAAATGGCACTTCTCCCAATTGAGGACGAGGTTGTTAACTTCACATCGTTGCAAAACCCTACACAAATTGGACAAACAAACACCAAAAGAGGAGCCATGGACCAAAAAGTCATCCATGAAAACCTCCATTATCTCCTCTATTAAATCGGAAAAGATAGACATCATACACCGTTGAGACGTTGCCAGTGCATTACATAACCCGAATGGCATCCTCCGATTAGCGAAGGTACCATATGGGCATGTGAAAGTCGGCTTTTCTTGATCTTGAGGGTTGATGGGGATTTGGAAGAATCCCGAATATCCATCAAGAAAGCAATAGTAAGAATGATTAGCCAACCTTTCAAGCATTTGGTCTATGAATGACAAGGGAAAATGATCTTTTCGAGTTGATGCATTTAACTTTCTCTAATCTATGCACATTCTATGACCCGTAATTGTCCTAGTTGGAATTAACTCATTGTTATCATTCTTAATGACGGTCACTCCTCCTTTCTTTGGAACCACATGGACCGGAGATATCCAAGTACTATCCGAGATAGGGTAGATAATCTCCGAATCTAGTAGTTTCAAAATCTCCTTTTTCACAACTTCTTTCAAATTAGGATTCAACCTTCTTTGATGTTCATTTGATGGTTTAGTTTCATCCCTGAGGTAAATTCTAGGCATACAAAGAGAAGGAGATATGTCTTTAATATCATCAAGTGAGTAACCTATAGCCTTCCTAAATTTCTGCAATTCCCCTAAAAGCAATGCAACCTCATCATCATGAAACTTATCACTAATTATGACCGGGTAAGTAGAGTTAGGACCTAGATATGCGTACCTTAGCCTCGATGGTAGAGATTTTAGCTTCACTTTTGGTGCCTTGAGTTCGGTCCAATCATCTTCTCCATTCGGCTTTGCTTTGATGATTTCCCTTGGTTGTTCGAGCTTTTCATCTTCAATCACTTCCAAGGATCGATTACTCTTCATTATGGGTTTATGGGAATCTAGGATCTTCTCATACCCATCCACATCCGCATTGTTGATTATCCTTTCTTCCTTTGGCATTGTTAGAGCCAATTGCAATGCATCTTGAGCATTCAACTCTTCCAAGTATTCATCCGCCATTTGATCAAGAATATCATAATAAAACACTTGGCCATCAATGGTTGGCTTCTTCAAGGCTTTTGATATGTTGAAGCTAAGTGTCATATCTTCCAAATGAAGATCGATCAAGCCTTTCTTAACATTGATGATAGCACCCTCGGTGGAGAGAAACGGTCTTCCTAGGATAATAGGATTGAATGGTTCTTCTTCCATCTCAAGAACTATAAAATCCGTGGGAACTCACAATTTCCAACCACCAAATGCACGTCTTCAAGCATTCCAATAGGGTACCTAATGGGTATATCTGCGAGGATCAACGCGATCTTGGTTTTCTTGAAATTTGTGAGGCCAAGTCTTTGAGAAAACGACAACGGTATTAAGATAACACTAGCTCCTAAATCAACCAAACATCTTCCAAAGCGGATTGGACCCAAAGAGCAAGGTAGAGTCAAACTACCAGGATCATCCATCTTTTTAGGAGAGTAGTTTTGAATGATAGCACTACATTCGTGAGTTTGCACCACTTCTGATTCTTCATAAGCAACTCTCTTTGCCATAAAATCCTTGATAAACTTTGCGACAAGTAGGCAATGCATTATCAAATCCAAAACCGGTAGGGTGACTTGAGCTCCTCCAAGGATGTGTTTGAACTTCTCTCGTTCTTTCTCTAGAAGTTTCTTCTTCAACCTTCCCAAAAAACGGAGTTGTTCTAGAGGAAGTGGAGCAAAAGTGACTTTCTTCTTTTATGCCTCCATACTTTTCTTCTTTTCCATGATTTCTTGTTCAGTGGCTATTGGTACTTGTTCCTTTGGCTCATCAAATTCCTCTTGTTCCTTCGGTTCTTGAACCTCTTCATTCCTCATAACCTTCTCGAGAGTGGCTTCTCTTGGAGGTAATTCCGGAGGTAATTCCCTTCCGCTTCTCAATGTAACGGCATTGCAATATTGTTTTGGATCTTTATTGTTCTTCTCCACGAGAATTTCTTTGCCATGTCTTTTGGAAGAAGAAGCTACATTAGCCATTTGGTTGTCTAGAGTTTTGACTTGAGCCGCTAAAGTCTCGACCTTTGTATTCAAATCATTCCACACTCCATCGATATTTTGATTAACATCACCCATTACCTTAGTCAAATCCATTGCGGCTTTACTTTGACCTTCTAGAATGCGCTTCAACATTAAGGTGTTTTCATCTTCCTTAGAGGGCAGTGTGGGTGAGCTTGTCGTGTGTGGGGAGAGCGTGGAATGTTCCCTTGGATCGAAATTTCCTTGAGGTTGAGCTTGTTGTCTCCCCTTTTGAGTCGGATAGTGATGATCCAAAGGATTGGGCACTTCTTCATTATGGTTGGAAGGATTGTTCCAATATCTAAAAGATGGGTTGAAGGACCTTGGGTTGTATCCTCCTTGTATATAACACACTTCCTCTTGATCTTCTTGCTCATCTTCAATCGCAAATTCCATACCACGTCCTACTTGATCCACAAGATGAACAGATCTTTGATTCATCCTCGTGAGTCTATCAATTTTGGCACTGAGTTCCTTGAATCTTTGGTCATCTCGCGACTCTCCATCGTGATCTCTCTCGTAGCTTTGGTCACTTTGAGCCATATCCTCGAGGAGTTGTTCCCCCTATTGAACATGCAAATTGGCAAAGCTTCCTTTTCTTGCCGTGTCAAGGGAATTCCTATACTTTTCCAAGCAACCGCGATGAAAGATACCTAATAAAGCCTCTTTGGTAACTCCATGATAAGGGAAAGTTCTAATATACGATTTCAATCGTGCCCAAGCTTCATGAAATGATTCATTGAAGCCTTGCTTGAAGCTAGTTATGTCTTTTCGAATCTTTGTCGTTCTTTGCTTTGGGAAGAACTTGACCATGAATTCTTTTTCGACTTGGGCCCATGTAGAGACCACCTCCGAACGAGCATTTCTTTCCCATTGAGTAGCTATATCGCCAAGTGAGAATGGGAAAAGTATCATTCTCATGCTTTCTTCACTAACCCCATTCAATCGTATGGTCCTACAAAGTCTCTCGAACTTGTCGATATGGTCGAGAGGGTTCTCTTCCGGTTGTCCATTGAACTTGTAACCTTGGACCATGTTAATAAGGTCGTGCTTAATCTCAAAATGATCGGGCAATGACGTGGGAGGTTGGTTACCAGTTTTAGCTCTTCTCATGTTGGGCTCATCGTAAGCGCCTATTCTTGGTGCTCCAAAACGGTCGTGGTTTTGAACCCCAACTCTTTGAGCTTGGACGTGGTTGCCTCTAATATTGTCCCATTCATCGTCGCGAAGGTTTTCCATTCTCCTACCAAACAAAACAAAAACAAACGAAGATTTAGTAATTAAGTGAGTGATAGCTTAAGTGACTTAGTCTAAACCAACTATCTATAGCTAAATGGCAAATAAAGTTGCTCCCCGGCAACGGCGCCAAAAACTTGATGTGAGAATTCTTTTCTCAATAGAGTTTACTCCCAAACTCAACTCTATGCCTCAAGTGCAAGGCTAGTTGTTGTAGTAATGGGTATCGAATCCATAAGGAGCACTAATTTACGCACTTAGCTCTAAAGACAAGCTCATTAATCTAAATCTAAAATAGAGAATGGTTTGAGCAATTCAAAGAACTAAAAAATTAAATCTAATTGCAAAAGCAAAAGCAAGAAACAAAAGATACTAAATGAGATTTGAGGAAGAAATGGAGAAACGCGGTTCATGGGCATAGGCGATTGATTAGGTAATCTTAAGCATGATTAGGACGCAAAGGTTGACAATAAAAGCACCATCCAAGGGCAAGGCATAAGCTCAACTAGTTCACTCTTGTGATCCTAATCCATTTGACAAACTCTAAATCAATTCAACCTCTCGATAGTGATCTAGAGCTTAGTAATCATTATAAACAAGCCAAAAGGCCCATTAAACACCTTGATCATCTACTCCCATATGCCAAATATGTTTATTAATCCTAAGGTTCTCTTAGGCATTTCAACAAACACCTTCTGCGTGTGAAAGCCTTGAGTTCTAGAAATTGAGTGATCAAATCAAATCAAGTATTAAACACTCCTTAGTCTTGTGAATCTAAAAAAACCCAACCTTTAACAATCTAAATCTATGCCTAAATCTACTTTAATCGATCTAGCCCACAAACCACTAATGTTCTACTCACTAATCATAACTCTAGAACATGTACAAACATGATCTAAAATTACAATCATCATGAGAAAGAGAGAAGAGATAGAAAAATGAAGTCTTTTTATTGAAATGAATAGGATTCCAACAAGATCAATGTTGAAAACCTAGGGTTCTACAAGTAGCAAACATTAGTATTTATACAAAAAGAAAAGTGGTTCGGGTCGACCCGGGACAAACCGGATCGAAAACATGGGTTTTTCTTTGATTGCAGGTCGGCTGGCGGTCCAAGAGGTGGTGCAGACCGCCAGCCAAAGCGTGCTTAACCGCCGGGCGAGGTTTGGAAGGTGTTGTCAGTCCAGAGGGCTGGTGTAGACCGCCAGCCAAAGGGCGCTTGACAGCCGGGTATGTCCTGGAGAAAAGCTGGCGGTCTAGATCATGGTGCGGACCGCCAGGCAGTGGGGCTTCAACCGCCAGGATGCTTAGTGATGAGGTTGGCGGTCCAAAAGGCTGGTGCAGACCACCAGACAGAACTCCTTCAACCGCCAGTCAGCTACTTGGGTGCTCAACACTTCCGTTCTTGCTTCCTAATCTTCGGGTCCCCTCGCTTTTGTCATGACAACTTGAAATGGGGTCAAAAGAGAGAAAAAGAATGTACAAATGCGACATCTAAGACTCCTATATGAATTGTCATAATATAGACTCTAAAGACGGCTTGAATCATCCTAAAGACCCCTAAAATGCAAGGAATTCACTAGTAAATTTATGCTATTTCAGGCAAAATATGATAATATCAATCTTCCTCATTCGATCAAGAGACTTAGACTTAGACTATCATTCAATCAATTGTTCTTGTATTCAATTATTGTAACCTCATCATTCACTTCATAATAAACAAGTGTACTACAGAAACCTCAATAGGAATTTGGTTACCATCTATAAAGTTCTTACGGGATTCTCCTACGATTAACTTTTCCTCATCTGAAACCTCTTAGAAATCTAAGTGTGGATTTCATTGTCCACATTTTGTCGCCGTTTGGGGGGGGGGGGAGGAGATTCTAAATCCCTCAGTTAGTAGCTTGAAGATGGATCCGATAAACCAGGGTGCGAATCAACCGAATCTCGATCCCGTTACTCCGAGCTCTCGCTCACCGAGTCGTGGAAGCTCCAATCTCCCTACCGCGGAGCCTCGCTACTCCAATTCTCGCAATGAGTCATAGCCTTTGGCATGCACTCAACCCAACCCTGTAATCACAAGAACAACCGCTCAAAGGCTCCCCAGCGATGTCAATTCAAGGCCTTTTGTCCTCGACGATTCCCAACAACATGCCTTTGATGGGTCTCTACATCCGGTGCCAGTTGTGAATCAGGCATCGGCTCAGCTTTCTGAGATCCGCCAAATGATGTTGCAGCTGGTAAACAGAACCCAAGAAAACGAGGGCCTAGTGCACCAGCTCCTATCCCGACTGCAACAGTTCGAGGAAGTAACGAGGTCCCTGACCACGTCGACTCAACCTTCGCAACAATGAGGTTCGGGAGTCACCTTTTGGAACTTAGTAGTCGATCCCTCTTTTCCTCGGGGTCGCTTGGAATTCTCCCCCATTAACACGATACCTAAGGGACAAGGACCTCCTTTCCAGACACCTGTCACAGAAACAATCCCTGCGTTTAATCCCCCAGTTACCAATGTTATGGGGACTAACATCGCTAGCACAAGCTCGATACCTGTTCAGGTACCCTGACAGGAACCTGAGCAGAGTCATCAGTTACTTTCGCTACCTCCTATATTTAGGTCCAGAGAAGACACTTCGGTTCCGCCTAGTAGTAGAACCACAACCTCAGTCCACGTGACTCAAGACTTCTCCCCCGAACCGGAGGCTCAAAGACAAACAGAAGCTGCAATTAATGCTTATCCGAGCCTCCTAGCTAACCGCTCTCAACAAAGTAACACAGGGACCCGAGAGAGACCCAGCTCGACAGCCACCTGGGAGCCCGAACAAACCTGGCACCCTCGTGAACCATTCAAACGAGTACCTGTTGAAGATCCAAACGTCCTTCCATTGGACGACCTGAGGCTATTCAGAAGTACATGGAAAGAACGCATGCGGCTCTCCAAAAGTTGAATGCTCAATTCCATAAGGCCAGGAGTTCAACTCCAGAAATTGAGAGCATAATCGAAGAAACTCGAGGCATCTCGTTCACGGATAGGATCGCAAATCCCTATATCAGGGACACCAGAAAAATTCGATTCCTCGAGTACGACGGGACCTCAAATTATGCTCATCTGAGAGCTTTTAGGTTAGCTATCCTTAAAGCCCACTTCACCCATGAAGAGTGTGAAGAGGGCTACTGCCAAAATTTCACCAAGAATCTAGTCGGGATAACCCTCGAACGGTTCTGAAGTCTCGAGCCCAATTTGATAGATAGCTTTGATCAATTAACTATTGTTTTTATAAAGTAATATATGACCCACATCAAAAAGCAGGCTTCTGAATCAGACCTCTGGAAAATTAGGCAAGGAATGTGAGATTCACTGCGAGTTTACATAGATAAATTCATAGCAGTGAGGACCAAGCTCTCGAATCCTAATGACTAAGTCGCTATTGAGGCCCTCAGAAGAGGTCTCTGGTATCGATCTGAGTTCTGGTCAGAACTAACAATTAACCCTCCTCCGACAATCGATGATGCACTCCACAGAGCATCCTGATTGATCACTTTAGAGAAAGAAACCACCGCAATGGAAAAAATCCATAAGAAACCTCAGAACCTTCTGAAGGCTGACGGTAAAGAGGGAGAGGGTCCCTATAAAAGAGGCAACTTCCGAAACAGTCAAACCCAAGGGGAGCACTCTTATGCGGTAGAGGAAACGCAGTAGGAGAAACATGTCGCTACAACGAGCAAGGCACCTTGGACCAAATCCTACGATGAGAACAAATTTTGCTCTTATCACAAAAGAAAAGGCCATGCCACCGAGGAGTGATGGGACCTCCAACGTCAGTTAGCTGCTAAATTTACTTCCAGAGAAATAAAGGATGTGGATCTTAGAAAGCTAACACCTTTTCAAAAAAGAGCCCCGATAAAGGTATCGCCAAAACGGAACAGGTCCCCTGAAAAGGAAACCGATTCGCCGCCTCCAGCTCCAAAAAAGGGTCGACATGATGCTCGGAAAAATTCCCTCAAGGAAAAAGCCTTCAGATTGGTGCACAAAAACCTTTACCTCAGGAAACAATAGTTGATTTGCTCGATAAGGCACCCGGTCAGCAAACATCTGATACAAGAATTGATTATATCCTCGGAGGATCTTTCATCTGTCAAGACTCCGTACACTCGATCAAGGGTCACCTGCGCAAGACTGAGCCTAACACTCGAATGAATCCTCCCGCTCAAGAGCATAATACTAAGATCTCCTTCTAGGAAAGTGAGACCCTAAACCTCGAGAAACCTCATGACGACGCGTTAGTCATTACCCTCAACGTCATAGGGTATGATGTTCCTAAGCTAATGGTTGATACCGGAAGCTCCGTTGACTTAATCTTCTATAACGCCCTAAAAGGGATGAATATAGATGACTACGAGATCACCGGGGAGAAGGCTACTCTCGTAGGTTTCTCTGCAGAAACAAATACCTCTTTGGGAACTATCAAATTCCAGTCATGGTTGGCGGAGTTATGAAAATTAGTAGCTTCGTGGTGGTAAACCGACCGGCCCCATTTCATGCGATCTTGGGAAGGCCATGGATCCATAAGAGGAAGGCAGTAGCATCTACCTATCACCAATGCGTGAAATTACTAACTCCCGATGGAGTAGCTACAATTCGTGGCAGTCAGAAGGTCTCTAGGATCTGCTACCTGGAAGGTTTCTGAATCCTCTAGGAATCACCCTTATAGCAATTACAGATTCAGGAGAATCGTAAAATACAACAAAACATATGAGGTTCACCAAGAAACCTCACCGAAGAAGTTTGTATCGACGATTCTAATACTGAACGACGGGTGAATATTGGGTCCGAATTGCCTCCCAAAACTAAAAAAAGACTCATTGAGTTCCATAAAAGTAATTTCAGGACCTTCGCGTGGTCCATCAGCGACATGAAAGGAATCGATCCGAATGTGACAACCCATAAGCTTAATGTAGACCCCAAATTTAAACCAATAAACAAAAATGCGTAAACTAGGCCATCAAAAGGCTCAAGTAGTTAACGACGAAGTCGATCGACTCACGAAAGCAGGTTTCATTCGGGAAGTACACTATCCCAACTGGCTCGCCAACCCAATAGTGGTTAAAAAGAAAAATGGGAAGTGGAGGATTTGCATCGACTTCTCCGATCTAAACAAAGCTTGTCCAAAACACAGTTTTCCGTTACCTCACATCGATTGATTAGTTGAGGCCACAGCTGGCCATCAACTCTTATCCTTCATGGATGCGTTCTCAGGATACAATCAGATCATGATGGATCCTGAGGATCAAGAAAAAACAGCTTTTATAACAGAGCGCGGAACCTATTGCTATAAGGTAATGCCTTTCGGTTTAAAGAACGCAGGAGCTACCTATCAAAGGCTCGTGAACAAAATGTTCGGACGACAGCTCAGAAAAACCATGGAGGTTTACATAGATGACATGTTGATCAAATTCTCAGCTGGAGAAGACCACGTTTCCCACTAGAACGAATGTTTTGATGTCCTGAATAAATACGATATGAAGCTAAACCCTGCTAAGTGTACTTTCGGAGTACCTTCAAAAGAATTCATGGACTACCTGGTAACTGAATGAGTTATCGAAGCCAACCCGAAACAAATAGCTACCTTCTTGGAAATGCCATCACCTAAAACTACTAGAGAAGTACAGAGGCTAACTAGACGAATCGCTGCCTTAAATCGATTCATCTCCAGATCCACCGACAAATGCCTTCCGTTCTACAAACTTCTGAAAAATAATAAGAAGTTCCTATGGGACGAGAAGTGCGAGGAAGCTTTCAGACAGCTAAAGTCTTACCTCTAAGAACCTCAAATACTATCCAAACCAGTAGAAGGGGAGCCGCTATACCTGTATGTCGTTGGATCACCAGTAGCAGTTAGCGGCGTGCTAGTACGGGAAGAGCAAAATGAGCAAAGACCTATCTATTATAGCAGTAAAAATCTAGTAGATGCAGAAACAAGGTACCCTACCATGGAAAAACTAGCTCTGGAAGTTGTAACCGAAACCAGAATGCTCCGACCTTACTTTCAATCACACTCGATAATTGTAATGACCTCCCAGCCATTATGAAAGATCCTGCACAGCCCTAGCCAATTTAAACGCCTTGCTAAATGGGCCATTCAACTTTGTGAATATGATCTAGAATACAGACCTTGAATAACAGCTTAAGCTCAAGTTCTCGTTGACTTTGTTATCGAGCTAGCCTTCGAACATCTTGACGCATGCTCGATAACCCCGAAATGGACCCTCCATGTTGATGGAGCATCCTTGAGACAAGGTTCCGAAATCGGCTTAAGGCTAACTTCGTCAGCCGGTGAGATAATCGAACAGTCTTACAGATTAGGTTTCATTGCTTCAAAAAACAATGTCGAGTACAAAGTGCTAATAGCAGGCCTGAAATTGGCATTAAGCCTAGGGGTCCGAGAGCTTAACGCTTATAGCGATTCCCAGCTAGTGGCTAGCCAGTTTCACGGAGAATACGAGATAAGAGACGAAAGAATGGGGGCATACCTCGAAGTTGTACAAAACCTTACCAAACAGTTCAACAAATTTGAACTGACAAGGATCCCCTGAGGAGAACACTCCTCAGCCGATGCCTTAGCAGCTCTAGCCTCCACCTCTGATCCCCTCATCAAAAAAATCATACTAGTCGAAGGCATAGACAATCCGAGCATTGATATAGCTACCAAAGATTCAATCAAGAACAACTCAAAAGAATAGCAAGACGATAGCCAACAGCAAGTGGTAGCCACCACAGCTGTCTGGGATGACCCACCTACCCAAGTCCTCACGACATTCTGGTTCCCGAAGACCAAAATCCGCAATTTCAAAAGACAAACCCCCGAGGGCCCAACCTTGGCCTCGAGTCTGGCCGTACACACAAGAGGTACCTCCAAGAACAGAGACCCTTCTAATTCTCAAGATACCTACGTGGGCACGATACAGAGTCCAGACACTATCCTGAGCGCAGAATGTACTCCTGAGAACATAGACCCTTTAGACCTCCATTCTGAGGATACCTCCAGAGGCACGACCTAGGTCCATATAAACCCAAACAAAGAAAACGACCAGGAACTTATAAGCGAAACAATGTAGGACTCACTGATATCTCTCCACGATAGGTCCTTGGAAGGGAGGATTGGAGAATCCCAATTATGCAATACATTCGGGAGGGTATAGCCCCCCTCCAAGAGGGAGGCTCGAAAACTCAAAGCATTAAGTGCAAGGTATTGCATAATCAACTCCAACCTGTAAAAACAAAATGTGTCAGGCTCGTATCTAAAATGCATTCACGGTCTTGACGCCATCAAACTCATGAAGGAAGTACATGAGGGCTCTTGCGGAAACCATTCTGGTGGCTAAGACTTAGCCATCCGAATCAAAAGACATGGCTACTTCTGGCCAACCATAATCGCGGACTGCGAGGTCTATTCCTCTTAATGAGACAAATGCCAAAGACATGCCTCGTTCATCCATCAACCAATTGAAAAACTATCATCGATATCCGCACCCTACCCTTTTATGCGTTGGTCCATGGATATCGTAGGACCTCTAGTGGCTTCAGGAAAAGGGCAACAAAAACTGTGTTTCCTGTTAGTCCTAATAGACTATTTTACCAAATGGATAGAGGCCGTGGCTCTCCAGCAAGTAACCAAATTCGAGGTCAAAAAATTCGTATGGCGAGACATCATATATCGTCACAAAATCCATTACGAAATCATAACTGATAATGGATCACAGTTTATATCCGATGACTTCACAGCGTTCTGTGAAAAATGGGATATACGTCTCACTACTTCTACACTTCGATATCCTCAAGGAAACGATCAGGCGGAGGTTGCTAATAAGTCAATTTTTGCAAACCTCAAGAGACGCGTAGAAACCAACAAGAAGTCTTGGTCTCCTAAGCTACCCGATGTCCTATGGGCGTGCCAAACCACCCCAAGGAGGGCCACAAGGGAAACTCCATTCTCTCTAGCTTACGAGATGGAAACAGTAGTCCCAGCCGAAACCTCTGCTGGGAGCCCTCGACGAAGCCTATGTACTTTAAACCCCGAAGTCAACAACCAGCTGTTAATCAATAATCTCGACCTAATCGAGGAACGACGAGACCAAGCATTGCTCCACATTCAAAATTATCCGCAAGTAATGACCCGACACTATAATTCTAAAGTGAGGTATGGGAGATTCGCAAATGGCGACCTCGTACTAAGGAAAGTGTTCAAAAAAACCAAAGAGCGTGACGTCGGGACGCTAGAAACCAATTGGGAGGGTCCTTATCGGATCACCCACGAGGTATGACCTGGCGTCTACAAGCTCATAAAGGTACAGACCGGGGTACCTGAGATACGATCATGGAATCCCTTGAATCTCAAGAAATACTATCACTAGGTACTATCATCCCATCGAACTACGTTAGGCTTGATCCCTTAACAGGGTATGTAGGCAGCTCCGCATTATGAGTGCAGCCCCAATCCTTTAAACGTCCTTATACGCCGGTCAAAGGGGACATGTGCTTGAACAAAAGCAAAGAGCCCAAAATATCCACAAGCCCAATGTGAAGTTGAGGATTGAAGAACCTCAAGCAATCCTTAAAGTTCACATAATGTAATTGCTACATCTTAATTGTATTCAATGTACGATGCCTTTAAAGAGAGCCTTATAACAAATTCAGGTTCCCGAAAACATGATCATCTAAAGGTCTTAAAATCCATATAACAAATTCAAGTTCCCAGAAACCTGATCATCTAAAGGTCTTAAAATCCTTACAACCGATTCAAGTTCCCAGAAACCTGATCATCTAAAGGTCTTAAAATCCTTATAACCATTTCACGTTCCCAGAAACCTGATCATCTAAAGGTCTCAAAAACCTTATAACCAATTCAGGTTCTCAGAAACCTGATCATCCAAAGGTCTTAAAATCCGTATAACCAATTCAAGTTCCCAGAAACTTGACATTCTAAAGGTCTTAAAATCCTTATAACCAATTAAGGTTCCCAGAAACCTGATAATCTAAAGATCTTAAAATCCTATTAACAAATTCAGGTTCCCAAAAACCTGATCATCTAAAGGTCTTAAAATCCTAATATCCAATTTAGGTTCCTAGAAACCTGATCATCTAAAGGTCTTAAAATCCTTATAACAAACTCATGTTCCCTGAAACTTGATCATCTAAATGTCTTAAAATCCCTATAAAATTTCCAGGTTTCCAAAAACCCAGATACACGAAGGTCCTAAAACCCTTGTATTAAATTCTTGCTCTCCGAGACATAGACTTTGAAACACCTTATGTATATGACAGGCTCTTAGAAACCTGATCGTTAATAAGCCCGAATTTCATTTTCGGATGTACCGAAACCTGAAAAGTCAACTTCCGAATACAGGTTCCCCGAAACCTAATCGAACGAAGTCTTCTAAAAGTAGAATTCCCCAGAAAGACTTAGAGTTTTCCCCAATATTCAATTGTCTGAATCCTCACAATAGGAGGTCCCAAGAATTAATGGAACATGGTTATAAACTTAAAAAATCTGACAAGATCATTGAAAGGATCATCAAAAACCTAAAACAAGAAGATCATTGAAAAAGATTAAAGCTAAAAGCTATCTAAAACGTTGTTTATTCCAAAATCTTGGAAACTGTAAAGTATCAAAACAAAACCTAAAGCTGAAAAGGTAACCATTACCTGAAGCCTAACCCCACCAGGAGTATTTAAGAAAGGTCATAAAATATTTTCTAAGTATGGAACTCATACTTTAGAAAAGTAAACGGAAGTTGAAACATAATGACCTTAAACTTGGGTTTAAAAGCCTCCCTAGGCTATTAGGTTTAGGTTTAACATCAAGAAAAAGGTATAAAAGCCTCCTCAAGCTAAAAATCCAAACGAAACCAAAGATAAAGCCCAATAGGCAAATCTCTGAAACGAAATTTAAATGAAAAGAAAAGAGAGCTAAGCTCGCAGCCTTCTCTCCCATCACCATCATTATCTTCAACACGGTAGTCATCTCCAGTCTTCTCTTCATCTGTCTTGTGATCAAGTCCTTTAGAAACTCTTTCACGAACTACTTCAGATTCCACCAAACCTAAATTAGAACCGCATTCACCAGAAAAAGTTGGATTGAAAAAGGTAATCTCGAATGTACCTGAACTCTCAGAAATCTGGGGAAGCGAAAGCTTGCCCAGAGAAAAGTCAGACACTTGAGCCTTCTCGTATGCAGTAGTAGCCTCAGGGAGCCGAGCCATCAGACGGTTGTGTTCCTCCTCTGCACTCTTGATCTCGTTCACCAACATAGATTTGAGAACATCAGTGTTAGCCAGAAGCTCTTGTGCATAAATTTGAAGAAAAACCTCTTCTTTCTTCTTAACAAACTTCTCCTTAACAGTAGCCAGAACCTTGTAATAAGCTTATGCTATCTCTTTCTTCCCAGCCCAAACCGCCAACTTGACTTCAGCCTCCTTGTTGGTCTGGGCATCTTTTGCAGCTGAAATCAGTTCCTTCACCTGGTGGTCAGCAATCCTCTTAGCATTCTCCAATGAAGCGATCCTCCTACCCTTTACCTCAAGGTCGAGAGACATATCTTTTTCCTTCCCACTTATAACCGTTACCTGATAGCTAAGACTCTCAACCTCAACCTGGAACTTAGAGACTTGAGATTTAACAGAGTCCAGCTCCTCTTTAGTGACTTTGAAAAGGTCCCTCACTTCATCAAGTTCCTTGGCATCTGGGAAACCTCTGACTGTATCCTCAAACTTCAATTAAGCTCTGTTGATAGCTCCAGCCAACTGGTTAAGACACAACAAGTCAACAAAGAAAATGACTTAAGAAAAAAATAAGAACTAGATAAGTCAATGATCGATACCTGACAAAGGTAGTAAGCCACATCAATGTACTCCTCTCGATTAGTAAGGTTGTTGATAGCAGGAAGGGAGAATCCGGTTCTGTTCATGTGACGCATAAACATCCCTAATCCCCAAGCATCTTCCAAAACCGATCTAGGTTTCAAGTAAGAAAAGGTCCAACCTACAATACCTCCTTCGGATGAGGAAGACGAGGACCTCGATGCTTTCTCTCCATGATCAGGTTTTGGTCTCTTACTTGGATGGATCTGCAAGTCCTAACGGTCTTGCACTTGAGGAGGACTCGTGTCCATCGCCTACAATTAAGGTTCCTAAGCTTTCTCTCGGACATGCGACGTCTCCGGAATGACGGTGATAGGAATCACTGACTTCACAACATTCAAGGTCGTGTCGTTAAGGACCTCCCGAAGGGAACCTATGAAGGAACTACCCATATTTTTCTCACTCCCACGAGACTGGGAACCAGTGGGCTTGTCTTACTTACGTTTGGCACGAAACGAGGGCTGGAGAGGCATTTTTTGTTGTCTTTCGGTTTCAGATGTGCTACCTTCTGTACAAATGCTGACAACGGCGTTATCATCAGAAACTGCTAAGATCGATTACCTTCGAGTTTCTTAATAGGGATTGGAACAAGAAATTGAATTTGATACCTTTCTGGGAACATAGCGCTTCCAATCCTTGAAGTAGGATAGGAAACCCAGTTAGTCGGACTCTGTTTTAGCCTTCTGACCAAGGCTCTAGCTGGTTTGTCAGAGACTCTTAGAGGGTAGAGAATACTTGTGAAACCAATGAAATTGATTAGTGATCAAATATCAAAGGCAACGTAAAAATGTTTTCCTTCAGAGCTCCTAACAAGAGACATCAGACCAAGAGTTCTTGAGGTTCTGACCAATCGGAACCGTGGATGGGTCAACTTTGACAAAGAAAAACTTTTTTCTCCACTCCTCATCGCTGATGGAAAACTTAAAAATGTTATGGCCCTGACGAGCAGGGAGAAAATAGGCTCCGCCAGCTCCTTTAGTTGGAGGGCTCTCCTTAATCGTGTAGAGACTCATCATGTTGGAGAATTAAAGGTCGATACCTTCTTCTCTGGACCTAGCAAAGAAGCCGTGAACTAATCGAATAACTGATGGATAAAGTTGAGGAAGGGAAAGATGATAGTGATCCAAGAGATCCAAAAGCAAACATAAAAGAGGAAACCTAAGGTGACATTTAGAGATGTACTTCTCGTGAATGCAAAACCAGCTCTCTTGGACATTCTCAAGAGTCTCATCAGCAGTACATGCTCTCGTGAGTTCTTTTGGTTCTCCAACCTCAACCACTAGAGTACAAACCTCCTTTTCTTTAAGAGTGGAGGGCAGGTGAGGGCCAAAAGAAGAAGCTCTATCTTTTTTAGAACTTCCCCCTTTTTGGGATGCTTAGAGACCCTTGCAGGGTTCACATCCTCTTTAGCTTTCTTCTCTTTATTCTTCTACATCTGCTCACCGATCTCTTGTTTGATCTTCATAATCTTCAGTCTCGTAAGAAGAACTATGGATTCGCTGGAGCCTTCTTTCTGTTTGTCCATTGAGGATACAGGATTGTCAAAAAGAAGCAAGGAAAAGAGGGACTGAGAATTTTGAAATCTAACCCTAATGTATTCGCAACTAAAGAACTGATAGCAGAAGTGAAAGTTTGAAGGAAGAATATGGAGGAACAGTCACTGATTAATTAAACACTTATACGAATGAAAATAATAAGAAAAAGAGAGAGGGAGAAGTTACCTTGAGAAGAATGTGAAGACGTGTGATAATGGAAGAAAGCAGTTAATGATCGCAGCCTTTATATCAAATCATGTCTCGGTAACCATAAGGGACTCTTCGTTTTCCCTATCAATCTGAACCGTTGATCTTGGAAGAGATCATCTCATCCATAAGTGATATCTCCAAGAAAGATACGCATTTATCATTAGTTGAGATAAAGAGGGATCGATCCGGCGACAATTAGGTCTAGCACTCCAAATAATGCTCGTGTGTTGGAGGTAACTGTTGGGCATGGGATTCGATCCATAAGTTAAAGGCCCGTGATGGATAAAATCAATTAAGCAAAGGAGCTAAAGGAGTTGGGTCGGTAAAGAGGCCTCAATCAATTGTGGGCTCTGTTCTAAAAATCTCCGCCTAAACCGATTATTGCTCCGCGTATACGCTAGGTGGTGATCGTCCGATTAGTTTCATCCGCAGTACGATTTTTTCAACCATTACACTAATTAACTTATCAAATTGGAGTTATAAATAAAATTAGCCCGTAACATCAAATAAAACTATATTATAATCAATAAAGTTGTATAAACTAGTTATTTTTATACTAAAAACAAGTAAAAAAATCTCAAATTTAAAATTATAAACTTATTATATATTTATAAATATTAAATTAAATTAAAAATATCAAAATAATCCAAAAACTAGTCTCCGATTAATCTCCGCTTAATCTCCGATTTTCTAGCTAGGCGCTAGGCCTAGCTTCGTCGCTCGACTAGCGCCTAACAAGTTCTAGAACATTGATTGTGGGAAGAGGTCTAAGCCTTTGGCAGGCGCCGAGGTCCAGGACCCGGTCAAAGAAGTTAACGAGAATCCCGCTATTCAAGTAGAGGATCTCGGAGGAGGTTGTAACAGCCTTAGGTCACAGAAAAGGTTATTTAAAGGGAAGGAAGAAGAGGGAGACGCATCTTCCTCATTCGATCAAGAGACTTAGACTATCATTCAATCAATTTTTCTTGTATTCAATTATTATAACCTCATCATTCTCTTTGTAAGAAACAAGTGTATTACAGAAACCTCAATACGAATTCAGTTACCATCTAAAAAGTTGGTACCGGATTCTCCCACGATTAGCTTTTCCTCATCTCCAAACCTCTTAGAAATTTAAGTGTGGATTACGTTGTCCACAATTACCATTGTAACTTATAAGGAAAACTTGTGATACTTATTAAACTATGTCATAACTATGTAGAAAATTCTGCCATAAAAAATATGTATGTGCTTCTTTATGGTTTCTAACAATATATTTTTATAGATGCATAAAGAAAGATATAATTAATTACAAATTTTGATATCATATTTGTTGGGGGTAATTATATTCCCTTAGAGCCTAGCCATAACTAGACTGGGGGCAACTAACTCCCTAGTTGAACGTGTTAACCAAGCCGATAGCCAAGGACGCATAGCCAAGTCAAGGCCAAGAGCCAAGGTAGAGCGAATATTCGCCGTACGTGATTTAAATCTTATGAGATAAGGACAATTACCTTAGATGAATTATGAAAATATTCCTCTTGTATAGATAGACTCGAAACTAGAAGTTATCCATAAAACATATGGAAATATTCTTATTTGAAAACTATAAATTCAAAGGGAAGAACCCTAATTCGGGGATCCAAAACCTAATAAAAAAAATCATACATTGTAATAGATCTATTTAAGACATTAATAAAGAATCGTTTTACATCTCTTTTGTTCTTGTTCTTCTCTATCAAAGGAACACCAAAAAACCATAAACAGTTTGGTGCTATAAGGAGGGGAGATTTCAACAAAAACAAAAGAACAAAGATGAGTGAATCAAATAGTTCTTCCGAACCGGAGAAGAGCACAAGTCTCGAGTATACATCTAACAGAGCGGCTATGACCTAGCCAGAGGAGGTCATATATGGAACAATGGAGGACGTAGCGCTCACAGCAAAGCTGAAGGAGTATGAAGTGATTTCTGTGAAGCTACAACAGAACGAAGCTCTATTGAAGGAGCTAGAAGATAAGAATACGACTCTCAAATCCTTGGTGGTGGAAAGAGATGCTCAGTTCAACGCCGATCACGATGACGATGCAAAGCGTGTCAGATTAAAGAAAAGAATCCCGTCAATGTGGTCGATGGACGAAACACTGACAAAGATCGCGAGATGCGAGCGCATCAAACTCCCAGCTCTTGACTAACATGAACCCCTGGTTCTCACCATCAAAGTGTCCCTACCAGATCTCATGAAGGAAACGCTAACGAGGCTCATGGTAAAGAAGCCTTGCTAACGGGAAGGCTAGAAGCCATGGAGAACATGATCAAGCATCGTCTTCCAGGGGTAGCACCACTGATCATCAAGAGCACCCCCAACTCCTCCGCAGATACACCATTTGTTGGTGCTATCGTCCTTAGCGAAGTCCGCATATCCTGACACGCACATATCTTAGCATCGCCAACGCATGCTCACTACGTCTATCAGCCATGATCACATGGAAGTCTACATGTGCAAAGGGTTTGGAGCAACCCTTATGATCTCTACCGAATCAAGCAACCTCAGGACGAAAGCCTTAAGGAATTTGTCCATCGCTTCAACAAAGAGAAAGTAGCAGTCCCTAATTGCGACGTCTCCACTGTAATCTCTGCATTTAGGCAAGGGTTGTTGGTCAATGGCGACCTTTACAAAGACCTTACCAAGTACCCCTGCTATACCATGGAGGATGTCCACTCTACGGTATGGGCCCAGATCAAGTGGGAAGAGGATGCCACTTACCAAGCCCAGCTAACCTACAAAAGTAAATCTAAGGCCCATGACCATGGAAACGCCTCCAGGGACGAAAAACCCAATGTCCGGTTTGGAACTGACAACTCTAGCAAGGGAAGTTCTAAGGCATGGCCAAAACCATTAGCAAAAGTGGAGCATGATAAGTACGTGCCTATGACATGGCATGGCATGTCCAACATGGTTATATCTCCCGCTGAAATAGTAAGCCAGCTAGGAAATTTTTAGGACAAAGTTAGATGGCCAATAAAGATGCAGACCCAGCAACATAAGAGGGATCCTTCAAAGTGGTGCGTTTTCCATAGTGGTCATGGTCATTGAACGGAAGATTGCCTCCAACTAAGATTTGAAGTGAATGAGTTGCTAAGGGAAGGATACCCTCGGGAATTCCTCTCAGACAAAGCCAAGACGCTCGTCCATGAGAAGACCAAGAATGATATCCCCATGGGAGCAAGACCTGACTCACCAATACAAGATCACAATTTTAATTTCATCACAGGAAAGTCAGAGGAAAGTAGAGTGGCTATTTCCGCTGCCATGCGAAGCACCCGCGCCGCTATGACCTACCAAGCGAATGATGTCATGGCGATCGATAAAGAATACAAAGATAGCGTTCTAATCGTCGCCACTAACGCTTAAGAAGAAGTGATGGTTCCCTACGACAATGCCTTGGTGATATCTTTGAAAATTGCAAATTGCCTTATGATGCGCGTCCTTGTCGACAACGACAATACAACTAATATAATCTTCGCCAACGCCTTTGGGGCCAAGGACTAGATGAAGAAGAAAGCCTTACGAAATCCACTTCTCTAATCGGATTTGGGGCGAAGTAAGGCAAACCGTCAGAGAGGTAACTCTACCAGTACACGCAGAGGCGTCAATGAAAGGACTAAATTCCTCATCATGGACTGTCCTTCGACGTACAATGCCATAGTGGGAAGACCACAGATACATGATAAAAAAAAGTCGTGTCGTGACACTCCATCAGTCCTTGAAATTCCAAATGCCTTGGGGAGTAAAAGAAATCATGTGAGATTAGGAATGTGGTGGCTCATGCGACCACACAACCTTGAAAGTCATCGCTCCAAAGCCTCGATCGGAGGGCACAACCCTGGAAAACCTAAACCATGCCATTGCATTAAGAAATTCACCCCCAGACACCAGCGCCGAACACCAGCCTTGGGGGGCAAGGCCTTGGGCAAGAGACAGACCTAGTGCAAAGTCAGGGGATGGCGAAGGTAAATTAATCCCTAGTCTACGAGTTCAACAAATCATGGACCCTAGCTAGGGAATTTGATTTTATTTATCTACGATTTTTCTTTTGACATTCAATTCCTATCGTCCATCTTGCAACGACAAATCTAGAATAAAAATTAATTTTCAGCAAAAGTGCGATTTAGTTCCTAAGCTACTCTTTTAAAAGAGAATGTCGATATGAATTAAATGTCTCTAAAATAACTAGACCAAAGCCTAAATGCGGTGGATCGGGTTGACCAAGAAAACCTAGGTTAGCAATAACCAAGAGGAATCTGGCATCTATAGAAGAAAAGTCGTAAATATCAAGAATGCTTACGACCTTCCTTTGGGGGTAGTAGGGTGCGGCCCTCAACCCACCAAGGCTACAAGCCTATCAAATCCATGTAATGCAGAAAAGCTCCTAACCATGGTTTATGTAATGCGGACAAGCTCCTAACCATGTCTAAAAATCCATATAATGCGGACTAGCTCCTAACTATGGTCCATATAATGTGGAGGGGCTCATAAAACCATCTCTGTAGGGGAATGGTAAAAATGTTGATGAGCTCCTAATGATGGCGGATGCAATGCATCCAAACTATGCAAGCTAGCAAAGCTATATGGAAAATATGCACCCATTTCTATCTTAGCATGTTACCCATTGAAAAACTTTAAATCGGTCGGTAACAATAAAGCTAGCAAAACTAAGGCACGTATGCCTACAAGCACATATGCCCACGGGCACATTGTGCCACCAAGTCATGATACTCACTAAAAGGCTAGTACCGCTGATCACATACTCTAGCCCAGGGACCATGAGTCCAGTAAGGCACGTATGCCCATTAAGACATGTGTGTCCACCAAGGTTATAAAACCCACCAAGGCACGTGTGCCCAGTTAGGCACATATGCCTACTAAGGTTATATGCCCTCTTAGGCTAAAAGCCCGCTAAGGCCAAAGTTCCCATGGACTACGGGTCCAACAATCTATGCGCTTATACACGATCAAACATCTTCGAGACTACAATATGATACTTAAACACTTCTGAGCTCGCGACCCCGAAGTGTAAAAGTATTAAGACCTTGTCCCTCAATGTTAGGCCTTAAACAATCTATTGATTTGAAACCCATGTTTCTCCAGGGCCATGTGCCCTAGGGGTTAGATGTAGAATCCAAGGATTTCTAAATCTAACGTCCAAGAGACCATGGTTTACTAGGGCTACGTGCCCCATGCTAAGACTTTGAACAGTCAGCCAATGATGAATCCTTGGTTCTCCAGGGTCATGTGCCCCATGACGTAGATATAGAGTCTAAGAATTTATAAATCTATCGTCCAAGAGACCATGGTTCACAGGGCCATGTGCCCCATGTTGTGACTTTGAACCGTTTGCCAATAACGAACCCTTTATTCTCCGGGGCCATGAGCCTCAGGATTTATATATAGAATCCAAGGATTCGTAAGTCTTTCTCATCATGAGACTATGCTTTATCAGGGCACAGAAAGCAGAACCAGACTGGTCTCCTCTCCTTTGGTCTTGACCAGCGCCACCTTAGCAGCCTTCAGCTCCTCCCTGAGCTCCTTAACCTCACGGTCTTTAGCCTCTGACTCCTTTTGCAGAACAACAGCCCTTTTCTTCTGAACTGAAAGCTCTGCCATGGCATCTTCACTGGCTTTTCGGGCCTTTGTTACCTCCTCCTCCAGGGCTCTTATATTCATATCATTGAGATGGATAACAGCTAGAAAGACTAAGGGTACACTTACCCCAATGAACCTGCAGAAAAGGTCCTGCTCGGAGCGAGCCTGTTTGCCCACTATGCCAGCCATGTCAATGGCAAAGAAGCGGTCAACCAAGGCATCTTGTCGAGAATCAGGGACCTCTGTGTAGGTAGGAGTCTTAAAAGCCTCCTTAGTAGGACGAGGATTTTTCGTGGAAAGGGAGGCAGCTAGTGTTCCACTCCTCTTCTTCATCAGGGGCTTGCTCTCCTTGATGTCAACCTCATCGGGGTTGGACTCAACGTCCACCAGCATAGCATTACAGGCCATGTCTTCTGACGTGTTGCGGAGGCCACATTCCCGGTTCTCTTGCTCATGTCTGCACCTGAGTTGTTCCAAAAAGAAATGTAGAATGCAGTCTATTAAGCTAACCAAGGGTGATATGTAGAGGACTTGCCAAAAATGGTGGTGTACCCTGGCTGTGTTCACTAACGAGGAAGTCTATTGTCCTAAAGCTTTTTGGGACCCTTAGAACCACCTCTATTCTTAGCCTTCCTGCCTCGGGAGCTTTTGTCTTTACCTCTGCACAACGGCTAAACATACATAAAGTAAGGTGTTAACAAGGTCAAGAAGTTATTAACGATATCAAGCTTACGGACCTTTGCACTACTAGCAAAGCTGGAATCCTGGGCAATTCCCCACTGAGAGGAGGAAGTAGGGATCCCTAAAACCCTCATCCTTTACCTTTTGTATCGGACGAGGTCTTTCATCCACTAAGGCCTATTTGCCCTTTCTAGTATGGAGGTGATACCTTAGAGGCTCACCCTTGAAATAAAAGAAGTAATAGGTGTAGAGAACCTCATCTACCCCCATTGAGAGGGAGGTCAGCTCCGACAAAGCCTGGATTGATATCAAGGTACGCAAGGCCGAGGGAGAGAATTGGCTAGAGCAAACCCCTAGCTCATTGACCACCACCACAACCAAGGAGGGTAGCGATCTGCGGAAGCCGACCTCTAGAAAGACTTCATATATGGAAATTTCAGAGGGTTCACAGTGAGAAGCCCTTTGATGAGGCTCTAGGCACTTGAGCGGCAAGCTCGAAGGGAGAGCGAATAGGACGCGAGTCCTCTCTAGATCCTCCTGACTGAGGACCGATGACGGATAAAGATCTACCGAGGGTTTGGGAGGCATTCTAAAAAAGATTGCATCTTTTTCTAAGAAATTCTATTGAAACCCTAGAAGGAACTCAAGCAAGAGATAAGTGGATTAAAAGAAATGTTACCTTTGTGAGAGAGTTGAAGCGCTTGAGATGCGAACAACGGGAACGACTTGAGATATGCAAATCAGAATGAAAATAGTTAGTCCATGTACTGATACCTTCAGAAAAAAATTATCCATGGTGGAACCCTAAGTCGGAATCGAAAATGTCTCTTAATCACGTCGATGGAATCATCACTGAGGAAAGACGAAAGCAAAGCTCACTGAAAATACGCTGAAAGCTTACCAGAGAAGTGAAGGAGAAAGTGGTTTCTCAAGAGGAAAAGCTTTTGATCTAACACAAGAAGGGTAAGCGAAAAGACAGAGATGACAAAGGCTCCTCACTCTCCCGCCTATCTAAGCCTGCCAATAATGGGCCAGAATCAAGAATCGCAGATGATGCAATAGAGTTCAGGCCATAAAGTCCATCGACGCGTGCGGCCCATTAATGCTAAGGTGGTTCACCAAGGATGAAGCCATAGCGACAAGAACCACAATGCCAACAATGGCCATGGCTATGGCCATATTTTATTTTACGAGGCTTATCCCAACTAAGGTAAAAACCGAAATCTCTTGAGAAATGATTTTTTCTTCAAATTTAACACGTGGAAAATGAAGAGTGGGGGGCAACTGTTGGGGGTAATTTTATTCCCTTAGATACTAGCCTTAGCTAGATCGCGGGCAATAAACACACTCCTTATATGAACGTGTTAACCAAGGCCATAGCCAAGGACGCACAACCAAGGCAAGGCGACGAGGCAAGGTAGAACGAATACTCCCCTTACATGATTCAAATCTTAAGAGATAAGGACATTTACCTTAGATGAATTATTGAAATATTCCTAATGTATAGATAGAATCGAAACTAGAAGTTATCCATAAAAGATATGGAAATATTCTTATTCACCTTGCCCTTGTTCGGACCACAACTTCGGTTTGCGACCACGACTTAAGCCTTGGTTTATGCATTCCCTGATGAGGCTGATGCGGACGGCTTTCACCGCCCGTCATGGCAAGCTTAAATTTATAAATCTTAAGCTAACCCAAAATTTTCTGCAAGAAAATGGTGTCGAGTTATATTACTAGAGGTATCGTCCAAAGGATTTGAGGACTTGACAAGCTAAAACCTAAACAAAGCGAATACAATAGAATTCCTAGTCTAGGGAGATCAATTTCTTTGGGGTGTCACAAGTCTCAACTAAATCTAAACATAAGTAAAGGAAAGCATAATGAAATTGCGTAAATAAAGCAATATGAAAGGCAAGTAATAAGTAAAGTGGGATAAAGATATGAACTTTAAATGAAATCAACGTAAAAGGTCGGATCTTGAGACATAGCAATTGGTTCGGGGTCAATCTAGAACTATAATGGACTTTAATAAGGCTTTATTAGAGGATTAAAGCTATTCCTAGGTCATGGAACGCTCCTTTGTTGATCAACCCACTCTCATGGTGAAGATCTAATCACCCATACAAAATACAAGGCTCAACTCTCGCTTTTTGTCTATCTAAACATGTAAGCGATAGTAATCTATAAGCCATTCTAACCATCTAGCATCTAGGTAACATCAACTCTCATGGTCCCAAGTGAAAAACATAGATCTTGTTCACTTAAGCATTTCATTGAACACTTACTAGGAGTCAATGAGCAAGTGTTGAACTTTCAAAGGACTAAAAAAAAACTAGTAGGAATCTGTGCTAAAACTTAGTCTAATCATCCATTACAACCCTAGATCTAACCCTAGCCTACTACATCTAAAGATCCTTGAAGGATCTCCTCACTAAGAACCATGAAAATCCAAAGGCAAAGATGAGCTTCCATAGATGGAGAAGAGAAACACAAATCTAAGCTAAAGAAACCAAATAGTTATTACAAAAGTTTAGATCTTAAAAATAGAGAGAAAGAACAATGCAAGATAGCAAAGTTGTTCCAAGGTTTATTATTGGAGACTAAGAGAATCTATTTATACTAAAGGGGGAAGAGGTGTTGCCCTAAAACCAATTTTTTTCCGTTTGTGCATGCCACTCTCAACCTAATGCATGTGGTTATCGACCACTGGGTCCATAGTGGCATGCATTTGGCAGTAGGGTCTCAAGTGCAGTTGTCTATCGATCTCATGAAAGCCACTATCGACCTGTAGGTCGATAGCCACATGGATTTGCATTCTTTGGCTTGTTCTTTTGTCCTTCAATAGCCTCTTTGTTTCCACATACTCCCCAATGCATCTAGTTCCTCTTTTCCTTGATTTCTTGACTTCCAAACAACCTTGAATCCATCTCTAGATCCTCTATTTAGCCACTCCAAAAGTTGTAACTACAAATGCAAGAATATATATGCAAATGCAATTAATCCTAAAACTAGACTCTAGACTCAAACTATATGGATTCTAAGGCTAAAATGGAATATTTACATTCTAAAATTAAATGAAACTAAGCTAAAATGCAATTAAATAAGCATGAAATTATGTACACATCAACTCCTGCGGACTTTCCCTTTGCTTGTCCTCAAGCAAACAACAAAGACCAAACCCGAAAGCGAGGTTTATGAGCGGGAACTCAAAACCAAGATAGAAAAAGAATGCCTTATGCCCAATGTCCTAAACACAAGTATAATGGTACACAGATCATCTAAGAGCCTATGCACTTCTCAACAATCACCATAAAACAAACTCTTAGAATCTAAGCTAGACATCCATAAACAATCCCATCGCCAATTCCTTTTTACATTCAATTAAGCTTAGGCGTGAGTTCTTTACCAATGAGGAATGCATCTCATCCATTCGGTTTGGTTCTTTAGAAAGGGTTTTTGTATAGAAAAGTGATTAAAAGAAGAGGTTTCACTTGATTTTATTGTGGTTTCTCTCAAAATGTAGTGCAACACAATAGGCAAGAGCAAGGTGGTAGCCGAACAATTTACGCATACAAAGTATTTACTTCCTCTAATTGTTCTCACACATTGCTTCCTAAGGATCTAGACACTTACTTAATAACATTCTCATCCTATTACTAGAAACCATAATCATTTTATTCCTTGAACACTCTTTCTTTTCTTTTTGTTGACAACGAAAGATTCATAGACATTTTCTCTTCTTAGCTACTAACCTTCTATTTATTTAAGAGCCACTAATATAATCACTTTGATAGCTTCTTTTCTTTCCATAAAAAAGGTGGACTTTCTAAGCTTTTCTTTAACTTCTGAGGTTAGAGCTTATTCTTTTCTAATCTCTAGTGTCTTTTTCTTTTTACTTCTTTCTTCTTTCTTTTTCGATTATTTTCTTCTTCTCTTTCTTTTATTCATACAACCTAGGATCATATTTACATTAAGGAACACTTACTTGACAATATCTATACTAACCATCCCCAAGAATCAAATAAACCTAAAACCACTAAGGATTTTTGATGTGTACATATTTTCATGCATATTTAGATGCATTTTAGGTTAGTTTCATCCACTTTTAGGTAGTATATATGGCATATAAGTCTTAGAATGCATTAGTTTGAGTCTAGAGTCTAGTCCAGGAACATATTGCGTTTGCATACATTTTCTTTGCATTTGTAGGTGCAAATTTAAGATGGATTTATGGAGGCTCTAGAGATGGATTCAAAGTGGATTTGGAGCTAAGAAATCAAGGAAAACAAGAGCCAAATGCGATGGAAGAAGTTGGAATCAATAAGGCATCAAAGAGGAGCAAGAAGCCACAAGAAACTACAAAGGGAACCAGCCATCGACCTGGAGATCGATGCTGTGTCTACTAAGGTCGATGTTGGGTCTTTAAAGCCTGCTGCCAAAGGCAACGCAACATCAACCTCTGAGGTCGATGATGGGTCTCCTGAGGTCAATGTTGTGTTGCCTTTATCCGAAAAACACCCTTTTTAGGGCTTCCTCTCTTCTCTCTTTAGTATAAATACTCTCTTATGTTCCGAGAACAAAAGGCACACTTAGAGACACATCTTTAAGCTAAACACTTCTATTTTCTTTTGTTTTGAGATCTAAAGACCTTGTAATAACTCTTTGTTTTGTTTGAGTGATTTGGATCTTATATTTCTCATCTTTCTCTCTAGATCTATTCTTTTAAAACCATGGGAGCTTAAAGACCCATTTCTTGTCTTTGGATTTTCATGACTTTTAGTGCGTAGATCCATCTTGGATCTTGAGATATGGTAGGCTAGGGATAGATCCAAGGTTGTAATGGATGTTTAGGCTAGACCTTGGCACAAATTCCTACTAGATCTAGTTTAGTATCTTAAAGTTCATTTCTTGCTCAAAGACGCCTAGAAAGTGTTCGATGAAATGCTTGTGAGAACTAGATCTATGTTTTTCACCTTGAGCTATGAGAGTAGTTTTCCCAAAGGGACACTAAGGGTGTAAATGGATAACAGGGCTTGAGACTCACTATCACATACATGCTTAGATAGGCATCAAACGAGAGTTGAGCCTTGTAGTGTGAATAAGTGAATAGATCTCCGTCACGAGAGTGGTATGATCGATTATAAAGGGATCCTTGGTCTAGGAATAGCTTCGTTCCTCCAATGAAGCCTTAGCCAAGTTCATTACATCTTTAGATTGAACCCAAACCCATAACAATTGTCTCAAGATCCTATCTTTCTTTTGATTAGATCCAAATTTACTCTTTTCTTGCTTTACTTTCATGCTATTTTGTTATTGCCTTCTTTTATGAACATTCAGCATGATTACCTTTGCTTTCGGTTAGGTTTAGTAGATAACCATGACAATCTCTTACTAGATCGCCCCCTAGACTAGAACCCTTAGTGCAT
>OVAN01001929.1:0-36872 GCA_900406275.1 Anastatica hierochuntica | reverse complement strand
AATAATAATAATAATAATAATAATAATAATAATAATAATAATATGCATATATTATACACCTACCAGATCGGAGCCTCTCTAGGTGAGCCGAAATCAGATTATTCTCAATCTCCTCCCACCGAGTATTCAGGTAAGCCCGATATTGTGTAAGAATCGCCTTCAAACGAGTTGGATCAAAGTAAGAAGGAGCACGAGGACCTACGAAAGAACGAAAAATACAAGTCAGCAAAATAAATATAGTCGGGCTACAGGCAGCAGCGAAATTTAAAGAACGGGAGTATTCCTAATCTGCCAAATACTCTACCAATAGCACGACTCCATTCACTCCGGTACACCCTTTCGGGCTCGTGGAAGGTCGAAGAAGAGACCTTCACCAAAAAGTACTTCCTCCACAAGGCATCTACCCGGTTGTGCTCACCGTATATCAGCTTGTTCCCAGACTTGAAGTTCACATAAAACGTCCCCGGAAGTGTTATCATATGACTCTTACTAGCCATAGCGTCAAAAAAGGGGATAGTTAACTCGAACCCAAATGAGTACCCGAACACTAATGTCGCTACTATGTTCCTAATAGCACCAGCGGACAGCTGACATAACGCTAGACCGTATGATTCACAGTATGCAATGTAGAAAGGAGGAATGGGAAACTGAAGACCGGCCTTGGTAAAGTAAGATTCGTGCAAACAAACGTAGCCCAGAGGAGCATCCCACGGCCTCTGATGAGGCTCAAGAATCAACACCTCGAGACTGTCCCCGGGCCGACAGTACTCTTTCAACTTCTCGATACTGTCTTCCTTGAACAAGGGGGCTCAAACACGTGCTGCAATCTGCCTTTCTTCTCAGGTGCCCGTCTAGAACCTTTACCTCTCTTAGAAGAACCAACCGCCGTCTGGCTTCAGGGCCTCCAGAGCCCGCCTTCCGCTTCCGCACAACCTTAGCTCGAACCAACCCAGAAGCACTTGTGCTCTTGTCCTGTCTCTCTGGGGGCTCAGTCCGGATAGGCGCAACTACGACAGCCAGCTCGGTATCCTTTATGACGGAGTCGCCCCCGCCAACGGCCTTAGAAGTATCCCGCGTATCCCCCTGTGACAAAGAACCTGAGGTCATCGCTGAGGACAAAGGGCCTTTAACCGTCGCCTTCCTCTTTCTCGACACCTCCGCAGAGCCCCCGGGACTGTCTGCTATCTTAGTCCCCTTCTTCGAATCCCTATCTCGGGAAGCTCTGAGAGGCAGAGTCGCAGCCGGCTCTCGCGGTGAACCTTGGCGAGAACCAGTTATCTCCACCGGCGAAGAATCGGAAGACGAACTGGAGGGCTCCGGCGTCGGAGACAGGGTTTCAATCGGAGAAGGAGTAAGAACGAGAGGAGACCTCTCGGAGAATTCGGTTCTTTCACCGTCAGACATTACGGACAACAATCGGAAAAGAGACAAATTGCCCGAGACAAGAACGAAATCGTAATATCGAACCCGTGAAATCACAAGAAAGGAGAGAAAAATCACAACAAAGAAGAGAGAAGTGGAGGAGTAAATACCTGTGAAGAATGGAGAAGGAGTTATCGCAGAGGTTTAATGAAGAAGAAGAAGAAAAAATTGAAGAAGTTAAGAAAAAGGGAAGTGGGGGACGTGATTGGACGTAACCGTCCCCACCACGTGACGTGGCTCTTCTCTAAAAACCGCCCCAGCCACGTGTCAGAATCTCAGCGAACAATCAGCCAAAGTGCGTGCACGCCGCCGAACCTGGGAAACCGAGCCTGATTGACACGCGTCAGGAGACGCCGAAGAGACTGTAGGTCATAATGATGTGACCTACAGCTGCCGATTCTGCTTCCCAAGCAATAGGCAGTAGCCGGGAACATAACCCCTTAACCTAATCGAGCTTTCTCGAATAAGAAGCCCGGAACATAACATCCCGAGCAGACCGATTCTCTGGAAATGTGTTAGGCATATTCATTCAACCTTCAGCGTGTTGTCGGACTACACACAGCCCGCTTATCTCCCTCCAGAACAATAAGCGGACCGGGGGAGGACAAATGTTAGAGGTGGGCTTGACACCCCCTTCAATGTCATACCCATTTTCAAAGAATTGCCCAAAATTAGCGGCCCATTTAGGAGCCCAGGAAAGCACACCGAAATTGTCGGGCTGCAGCCCGAGGAAGCAGCCTGGAGTTGCTACAAGTGCAGTCGAGATAGTAAGCGTAACCCGAACCAAGCGACGACCGCTCCAGACGGGGAGCATCGGGGCGACCGTCCAACCACGCGCCGGGCTAGCCTTTCAACTAGTCTGAAGTAGGCGGCGTTGACCAGACTTGACACAGAAAAGACAGGTCAGCTAGCTATAGCCTGCCAACCTGACATCTAGACCGAGTCCCGAGGCAGACTGAGCAAGCTAACGGAGGAAAGTGTAAAGCATGTTACCAGCGTAATAAATGCACTCTGCAGCTCGAAATACCTATTTCGGGAAATAGCAAGTTACGAGGTAGTCTGCGCCTGTCGGCGGGCTGTCAGCCCGAAGTCAATGGAAAGGCCAAGGTGAGTCATACACACAAAATTCATAGAACAAAAACTCTAAAATTCTCTCAAACACTTTGTAAAAGAAATTGACAATCGAAATGTCTCTCATCCCGATGAATATCGGGCTACTTCAATAATAACGGGAATTCCGACTCTAGGTCACTCTACATTTCTATTTCCACAAAGCAAACCTTCTTTCTTTTCTTCCTCTCAATCTCTAAACCGAACACTTCTACTTCGTACTCTAACCCGAGCTAAGACCACCTTCTTCAATATCTAAGTTGGATGAGGTAACACAACCATCAAAACTGAGTATAAGAAAGCAAGAAGCAAGAAAATGGCATTTGTCAGAGTACTTCGAGTGGACTTATATATGTATAACAAAAAGTTCGACTTCATGTTTCAATAGAAGCTAAAAATACTTTTCGAATGACTGATTGGTGAAGTTCGTAATTTTAAGGGGTGGCTGTAAACTTTTGGGTGCAAAAATTTTCGCTTGTAAAAACTTTAATCAATGTATTACATTTGAATTTTTAGAAGTTGGTAAATGAAAACACCTAAAGGAACTTTTGTAAGCTGGTGTAGCAGTTGATTGATATAAAAATTTGTAAGTTAATAGCGTATCACATATTTATTCCGAAAACGTAAAGCAACGTTATGATAATTTGCTATTGTTTGTTGGCCCGTATACTTCAAGTAGAAATCAATTAATTTGTTCCCTATTTAGAACTAGGTCTTGGTCTGTGTCGTGTACGGACATAATTTGTTTTCAAAAACCCAATTTAAAAATGCGAGTAAATTTTTTATCTATGACCCATGAAACAACCTTCTTCACCATCAAACCAAGTTTAAGAGAAATATTTTACTAAAGGAATCTCGCAATGAACAATAATTTAAAAGAAACAATCATCAAATATTTTGAAACAGTTCTTTGTAAACGACATTTTTACTTGTCCTCTGGCTATCCTTCTTCGTATGTAATAACAATCTTCAAATAAACCCTTAACCGAACTACTTATTGAGGTGAAAATCCAATAAAATAGTACAATACTAATGAAAAAAGTGACATGATATAACCAATCATTTCTACCTCAAGTAACCACTAATTTAATTACCTACTTAGCTATCACACAGAAACGCAATACCAAAAAGTCTACGTTAGCATATCCACAGAGATTCTTGATTTTGAATCTTGACCACTTGGTCTTTATGTCTCAAGTCCTAAGAGTGGAAAATTACTTAGATTAATTAGTTTCACATGACATTGAGCTAGCTTACATTTTTAGTACAAAGATGTTTGTTCATTTACATACAACTTCTCTTACCTTGTTTCTACGAAGATACAATGATTGTGGTTATTTGAAGATCATTCGTGATTGATTTATGTCTTCTGGCAAGACAGAAAGCATTCTAAAAAATTATCAAAAGAGAACATGGGAGAAGCTGAACCCAGAGTATTGGTGTCACCTAAGAACATTTCCAATCCATTATTACTTTTGACTCTACATGCTATTTTTGACTCTATAAGCTATAATAGAGTCAAATTTACTCCAATTCATCTCTATTTCTTCCCTTCAAATAAAGATTGCTATTTTTTTCTCTATATTTGGGAGAAAAAAAAATAGAATTCCTCTATAATAGAGTCATACTTTTTTATTTACACAATGATCCTTTAATTTT
The DNA here is from genome assembly GCA_900406275.1 of Anastatica hierochuntica. Taxonomy (NCBI): domain Eukaryota; kingdom Viridiplantae; phylum Streptophyta; class Magnoliopsida; order Brassicales; family Brassicaceae; genus Anastatica; species Anastatica hierochuntica. The sequence continues at coordinate 32,681 of OVAN01001929.1, read as the reverse complement.
TTTAAACTAAAACACATGTTTATGAGAAATAATATTTTTTACATATACAACATAATTTTTTTTACATAATAATTTTTAATTTTTACAATTATAGAAAAATAAATAAACAATATTATTATTTTATTTTAATGTCTAACTTTTTATTTAACAAATGTTATTTAAATTTTATATATTTTTTTTACGTCATTTAAATTTTATATTTAAAACTAAAATTATTTATTATAATTAAATTATTTAAAGTTCTCTATAGTTAGGGATGTCAAAATGGGTAATATTATATGGGTTGATCCAAGCCAATCCAATCCATAAACCCAAATAGATTGATTATTTGGGTTGTAATGGATTAATGAGTCAAATGGGTTAATGGGTTAAATGGTTTGAGTTGAAATGGATTGGATTGAAATTTTTTATGGTTTCTAATGGATTAACTCATTATCTTCAATATGCCACATCATCACTCAGTTATCATTGTCATCATCATTATAACATCATAGTCATCATCATATCATTATCTTGAAATATATCATTGGATTGAAATGGTTTATGATTTTCCCGTCAAAACCATAAGTCTGTCTATTTTTCCGCCAAAAACATAAATCTGCCGATTTTTCAGCTAAAACTGTAAGTCTGTCGATTTCCAGAAAAAAATGAAATCTATCAATTTTTCCGCTGAAACCGTAAGTATGTATATTTTACCGCCAACAATATATATTTGTCCATTTTTGTCAAAACCGTAAGTTTTCTATTTTTCCGCCAAAAACGTAAATTCGTCGATTTTCCACCAAAACCGTAAGTCCGTCGGTTTTCCAGCCAAAACCGCAAGTCGGTCGATTTTCCCGCCAAAATAGTAAGTTCGTCGATTTTTCTGCCAAAAATCGTAAACCCATCGATTTTCCCGCCAAAACCGTAAGTCTATCGATTTTCCCGCCAACATCGATTTTTTCGCCGAAAACGTAGATTCCGTCGTTTTTCCCGCCAAAACTGTAAGTATGTGGTTATGGTCCATAACCAACCAAAAAAACTCAACGAATCACACAAATTAACAAAAGAGAACAATTATAATGAAGATAATAAGAGAAACAAAGGAATAAGGCTAATCCTTAAGGGAATTCAGCTCTAGAAGAGATCCGTCTACACGTAAATATAAAAATATATTATATTATGGCGTATTTTTTCTTTATCATAAATCAGAGATCTAAACACATTTTATAAAATCCAAAAAATATTTATAAACCATAATCTTATTCACACTCTTGTGCTATTGAAACCAAATCAAAGTAAAGGTTGGAAAAATAAATAGAAACCAAGTACACGAATTAAGATCTCAACAACAATGTTTTAATTATTGGAGTAGTTTATAAATTTAAGAATCATTCATTAAGTTGAAACTTTCAAGTAAGAACCAGTTTTTCGTGGGTATAATTCATCCAACAAAGACTACCACAAACTTAAAACCAAAACTAAGACGATTTATTATCTATTTATAACACAAAAACACAATATCAATAGAGAGAACTAAATCGTTCGTTTCAGATGTAAATCAACCAAAACATATTACCAATAAACAACAAAACAAACAAAAAATCAACCAAAGCATGCATGTGAAATAAAGATATCGATCAGGATAATGAATCTCTAATACAAAGTAGAATAAGATTTTAGATCTATTTAACGCAATATATGATACACATTAGTTTTTTGATAAAACAATGCGATCGTGAAAAATACTTAACGTGAATATGAATGTAGATCTAGTTCGAGACTTTTGAAATGTGCATTTTTGATTAGTGGGCTTCTTCAACTAAAGTCTTAATTGATCTACGAAAAAAATAATCGAAGAAGAATTGAAAGAAAAGAAAGATCTATGAGAATTTGGTTAAAAAATCGAATGAAAAGGTTGGATGAATTGGGTCTAGAGAAAGAGAGATGATCAATATATTATATTTATTATTTTGATTTTTTTGGTTAGATGAATTAGGGGTTATGAACATTAAAATTTGGCCAATTTTTTCTAATATACTGGAAAATAACATAAATACATAATGGGATAAGTTAAAATTGTTCAAAAAATTTAGGGAAGGGAAACAAATCGATCCGGTGATGCGACGTCATTATCGACGTTGGAGATCGGGACACATAGGTTTTGAAGATTTTTATAAAAAGTTTTAGAAAATCGAAGAAAACTTTTCACGATGCCACATCACCAACACGCTTCCTGCGAGCTACACATTAACTTTTGACTTTATATTTAATGCACGCACGCACGCACGCATGCACGCACGCACCCACACGCACGCACGCACGCACATGCGCACGCGCACGCGCGCACGCTCACACACAAGCACGCACGCGCGCGCACGCACACGTGCACACGCGCACACGCACGCACGCATGCACGCACGAAAGCACGCACGCACGCGCACACACGCACGCACGCGCAAACACACACACGCACACACACGCGCGTACGCGCATACACACACACACTCGCACGCACACATGCACACACGCACACACGCACACACGCACACACGCACACACGCACACCCACGCATGCACACACGCACACGCACACGGACACGCATACGCACACGCACACGCACACACACGCACACGCACGCCCAAGCACACGCGCGCGCACACACAAACACACGCACGCACACACGCACACACGCACACACGCACACACGCACCCACACACACGCACACGCACACGCACACGCACATACACACGCACACACACGCACACGCATGCACGCGCGCGCGCACACACACACACGCAGGCACGCGCACGCATACGCACACGCACGCACATACGTACACACACCCACACAAACGAGAGTTGAGCCTTGCAATATGTATAGGTGAATAGATCTCCGTCACGAGAGTGGGTTCATCGATTATAGTGGGATCCTTGGTCTAGGTATACCTTCGATCCTCCAATAAAGTCTTACCAAAGTCCATCACATCTCTAGATTGAATCCGAACCTATAACCATTGTCCCAAGATCCATCTTTATCTTATCGCTTTTACTTGTTTATTTATTTAAGTTTCTATTTTATGCTTTACTTTTCTTGTCTACATATGTTTCCTTGCTTTGATTTCCTTTAATCACAAAAACCAAAACCCCTTTTCATATTCGCTTAGCTTATGAACGCTTGTGTATTCTTAAAGTTTGAACTTATCTAGCTAAAGTTTGCTCCTTGTGGTTCGACCCCAAAGTACTACAATAGCATATCTGTGCACTTGCGGATTGTGTGATTGTTAGGAAACGGGCTTATAAATTTTAAAGCTTCGTTGTCTTTTGTTTGCAAAAACAATTGCACAACATAAATATCTGGATGTAATGATAAAATAATCTAGATTATGTAGAGTATTCTAGATTAGGATAAGCTTCCTTAGATATTTTGTAACTTGAAGCCTATAAATAGGCTTCACCTCTCTTGTTTGTAACTAAGTTGAGTAAGAGAAATAAATAAATAAAAGAGTTCAAAGAAAGTGTCTTAATCATAAGTTCTCTCAATTTTTTCCAGAATCTTTCAAATATTCTCTAAGTCTTCTTTCATATTATTCCTCATATTTATAGAGTCTCTAGCTAGTGTTAAGCACTATCGATATTTCCTTACAACTTTTACTATTAAAATGCAACTAACAAATACCACAAACATATAAAATTGTTTTACTTTATTGTTAACATAATTTTAAAAAATTTCTGACACTTATGGTTTTATGAGCATACAAAACCAATTAACTTGTTTTGTATTTAGAATTTCTTCAAATCCGCACAAATTTTTAAGAACATTAACCACGCAACCACATAACTTTCTTTCTATATGAGTATGATCCCCTAGTGTAACGGTACAACACAAACAGATCTGAGTGATGAATTATTTTTTGCATCAAGTTAAATAAACAAATACATTAATCATGAAACTCAAAAAGATTTCTTTATTCAGTATCACAGCGAAGTAAATAACACATTTCAATTTTGAGTTTGATATTGAGGGTATCTCTAGTTTACATAAGTTACCTCAAGAAATCTATTTGAGAGGTTTAGTGTTGTTGACAAGCCATTTAAACCGAAGCCCTTTTGGTTCATTATTTTTAACTAAGTAAATTCCATCAACTTTGGCAATCCATAGACGTATCTCACCACATCGACGGTATGAAGCTCCTCTGTATGCTCTCCATATGAATTGATAATACATCATGTTCTTACCTTGCCAAAAGGCGCAACGCCATACTATTCTTTTGTCTCTAGTCTCTTCAATATGCATCGTGTATGCCTTTTCAAATGTCACATTCCGTGTAGGTATAAAAGTGTTTCTGTTTGATGTACACTTAATTCGGAGATCATTGCCACGAACAAGTTCGTTTCGAATCTCTAAAGTGTTTGGAGGGCATTGAACAGAATAATAACCTTCATTCAAAGCAAGGCGTATAGCAATAAGTAACATATAAAATATGAAATGATCCATTTCAAAACCTAAAAAATTTTTTGGAGTAATATGGATCTAGAGACATCAAAATTTATAGTTTTCCTTTTTCTGGTAGAATACCTCCTAAAGAATAATAGCTAAATTTAAACACATGTATAAATCAATCAAATATATGGTCTAGAAAAATATTCGGTGTCAGAAAGCACGGCGAAACATTAAAACTAGATCAAAAGAGTTGAACTTGCAAATTAATGTTGACCACTAAATGTTTACTTTGATATAGTATAGATAACGCCAACTCGACAATATGCCTATGTTTTCGCTCGGCAAGACCGTTTTGTCGAGTATGCGGACACGATATAAGTTGTTTAATCCCTTGTTGTTCTAGATGAGTAATAAACTGTTTGCTAACGAATTCTCTTCCGCCATCGCATTGAAGGCTCATTATTTTGTGTTTAACTTTTTTTGAATCAATGCTTGAAAGAGAAGAAAGACATTGCAAAATTCAGACTTGAAATTCAAAGGATACAACCAACTAAATCGAGAATAGTTGTCTATGCAAACGACATAGTAGTTAAACCCTTGAATTGATTTTATAGGTGACGGACCCCATAAGTCACAATGTATCCTTTTCAAAGGTTTAAAAGCAACAAAAAAAGAAACAGAGAAAGGGAGACGAGCACTTTTTCTAAGATGACATGCTTCACAAACCAGCTTGGTGCCTTTATTGATTGAGATAGCTTTGGTTGCGGACAGATGTTGAAGAATTTGTGCACTAGGATGCCCAAGTCTTAAGTTCCACACTTCATAACTCGCGTTTTGATGTCTAATAGAGTAGAGAACTTGATCACATCCTTGCTGAAGAGAGTAAAGACCATCTTCACTGCTGCTTCCTTGAACAAGAAGCTGCTTGGTTGCCTTATCACTAATACGGACATGATCACAATCAAATTCAACGCAACAAGGGTAATCACGTGTGACCGTAGAAACATATAACAAAGACTTGGCAATGTTAGGACAAACCAAAATATCAAGAAGAGGAATGTTACCTATTGTAGTTAGGAGAGTTGATGATCCTGTATGCATAATGGGCAGAAAATTCCCATCGTCGACCATTACCGAATTTGATCCAGTATATTTCTGTGATTGCTCGAGATGATGCGGGGAGCTGGTAATGTGAGCTATAGCCCTTGAATCACGAAACCATTCAACGCCTAAGCTATCGGTAATATCCGTAATGCGCATAGCAAACATAACATTTGGAAGATCTTCATTCTGGTAACTGTTGTTAAACCGATGCCAGCAACGAAACGTTGAATGCCCAAATCTTCCACAGATTTGGCAAATGGGTCGATTGTCTTCACTGTGAACACTTCCACCACTTGAGGAAGAGGAGCTTTGCTGATGAAATCCTCTTCCTTGACAGGAAAACCCCCCTCTGCCTCTGTAGTTTCTAGATCTGCCATAGAAGTATCCTCTACCACGATTACTCCTACCATAGTACTCAGACTGATCTCTTGTTCTCTCAACATTAAAGGCCAGGTGCAAAGTCACAGTAGGGGTAAGAGTATAAGAGTGTATACGATCATCAAATCCAGCAAGTCGTGGGACAATATCTTCAAATGAAGGACTTGGAATAGTATCCATGGCTCCTTCAATACTGGTCTTTATTGGCTCATAGTCCTTGCCCAAACCATGTAAAGCAGTGAAGATTTTCATTTTCTCGATTACAGGACTGCCGATTGATGTAAGTTGGTCACAAACCGATTTTACTTCCTTCAAATACTCAGACATGGATTTTTCCCCCTTTGAGACAGTCTGTAACTTTCTCTGTAGCTAAATGAGAAGATGTTCCTCTATTAAAATGGTTTGCAAGCAGAGACCATACCTCTTGTGAAGTTGAAGCACCAACAACTAGACTTAAGATATCTTCTGTGAAGGAGCCTAAAAGCCAAGCTTTTACAATCTGGTCAGCACGATTCCAGGCTTCAAAATCTGGATTGGCCACTTCACGATGTTGTCCATCGGTATTTGGGATGGGAATGGCCACAAGAGGTCTCTGTGAAGCTCCATTGACAAACCCTAGAAGATCTTGTTCGACGAGAAACGTCTCAAATTGGATATTCGAGAGTATGTAATTTCTCTCATTAAGCTTCACTGTGACACAGTTTGAGATGCTTAAAATCGGGTATGAATAAAGTTCAAGAGCCTCCTCCATGACTCTGATACCATGAAAGTAGACTTATAAAAGGAAGAAGATGATGAAAATACAACCTTTTTATACAGCTTGTTCTTCGTTTACATTGCTACTCTCCTCTAATTCTCTGACATCGGTCAAACATCTGTTGCATCTAGGATCCCGAGACAATCAAATTTGTTACTTGTCTCTATCCCTTTCTTTTGCCAGTTGTTGGTCTTGGTCACACATTGCTCAATACTCATCTTCTCTTTTACTTTGTCGTAAAGCTCTGAGTATCGTTGGGAAGAAGAAGAAGCTTCTCGAGTGTTGGTCTTGGGCTGAGAGCATTCTGTGGGCTTTATTTGTTTTGTATTGTTTAGGCCTAACTTTTTATCACTTACTAAAGTGGTGTCGTTTTGTGTAGTCATAACTTAACCATTCTTTACGATACAAACTTAACTTCATCTTCTCCCTGCTCTGTTTTGCTCTGTTTCAAAGATTGAGACTTCATCGACTTCATCATTTGATAGGGTGCTATAATACCTTTTAATCATTTATTGATATATTGAGCTATATTCACATGTACTAGTATTGTAATGATTGATTTCTCTTATTGATCTCAAAGCCAACAACATAGTCTTTATACAAGAGGAGAATTAACCTAATGGCATACAAAGTAAAAGACTATATTGTACAACTTATGACAAAATGAATATTTCCATATCCAATATTCCAATACCTATCTTCAAATCAAAACTTGTAGATCACAAACGCCTAATTTGCCAATGAATTCATTGAACTCTTTCTTCCCGTGTACCTTCATGAAAATATTGACCATTTGATTAATAATACAAACATAGCATGTAGAAATTTTGCTTCGTATAATCTCGCCACGAATAAAATAACAATCTATCTTGATGTACTTCGTTCTTTCATGAAACATCGGGTTAGCCACAGTTTGAATAGTTGCCTTGCTATCAAAAATAATAATACTACCGGATTCTTCTGAATGACATCCACATCCGACAATAGACCCTTAATTCTATTGATCTCTTGAACCGTAAGAGACATCGCACGATACTCTGCCTTAGCAGAGGACCGAGAACTACTTCTTATTTATTTTTTATCCAGGAAATATGAGAACCACCTAATTGAATAAACCGTCATGTAGTCGACCAACGAGTAATAGGACAACCATGTCAATCCGAATCACACCACGCCACCAATGAAAGATCTTTATGAGCTTGTCGCAGAATCCCTTGGCCCTGATTACTCTTCAGATATCTCACCACGTGTAACGCCGCATTCCAATGAGCTTATTTTGGTTTCTGCATAAACTAAGCCAAAACATGAACGTAGTAAGATAAGTCGGCCCGAGTTACAACCAAGTAGATTAAGCGACCGATCAAGCGACGATAACCAGCAAAATCATCAAGATCATGACCGTCGTCTGAAGCAAGCTTTTAGTTTTAGTTCAAGAGGAAAAGATGTTGGTTTTGCGGCCATGAGACTTGTGTCAAAGATAATATCCAACATATACTAACGCTGACACAAATAAATTCTTCGCAGGCTTCTAGAAACTTCAATACCAAGGAAATACTTCAGTAAACCCAAATTATTCATATGAAAGAACTTACTCAAATTATCCTTGAACATATTAATGATGGCAGATGAACTTCTCGGATAATGAAATCATTCACATAACCAATAAAATATAACCGATTAAACCCTCGAGAGAGGGAGTGAAAAGAGAACAATATGTAACTGATTGAATAAAATCATAGTCTTTCAATGTTTTGCTTAACTTAGAAAACTAACATCGAGGAGCCTATCAAAGTCCATATAATGATTTATGTAAGCGCCACACTTTAGTAGAATCAAAACAATGAAACCTCGGAGGTAAGCGCACGTAAACTTTTTCTTTTAAATCACCATGAAGAAGCATTGTGTTCATCCATCTAATGCACTTCCCAATTTCTAGATGCCGCAACCTCGAAGAAACTCCGAACGGAAGTCATCTTAGCGGCCGAAGCAAAAGTCTGATCAAAATCACTCTTTTCGACTTGCCTATTTTCACAAGAAACCAGTCGTGCTTTGTAACAATCTAAGCTTCCATCGAAACATAATTTAACCGTGAAACCTACTTACACGTTATAGTACTTTCACTCAAAGGAAGAGATTCAATCATACAAGTCCAATCAGCCTCAAGAACATTCTATTTTAAATTGAACTGCATCTCTCCAGACTTCTTCTAACATGGCTAAAGAATAACTTGTTTGGATGGCATATGTTGTGAGCGCTGTAAGATAAGCATAATGATTGACTGAAAAAATTCATAACCAACATAAAAAGAAAGCGAATATGGCACAGGAGAAACATTAGAGAATCTTGTCGTAATGGTATTTAACACATAATCATTAAGCTTTGCAGAACGCTTGTATTCATGTAGACCACGACAGATAGGAATCTCCTCAATATCGACCTACTCAATCGCCAATGATAGAGAAGAAAACTACAAAGAAGACGACTCAACCTGCTCAACGGTGAAGCAGAACTAGCTGGAGATGATGGAGTAGTCTGAGATAAAACAAGTGGAAGAAGAGATTGCTATGTTTCCTCAAATAAAATCGGAGACTACTCAGGATTAGGAGCTAAATCAGGAGATCCGATTTCCTCTGTTGGATGAGAAATATCAGAAGAAGCTTCATCGATGCAAGAAGATGAACTGTTACACCCTAGAGAAACCTCCATAACATTACATGGTTCACTCAAACTTGTAGTGAAAGTCGGTGAAGAACAAACATGATCGGCAATAACATCAAGGAAACCCTTAGAACAAATGGTGTTTCATCCTCATTCGAAGCTACAACCGGATGAGTAACAAGAAGAGGAACACCTTTCAAGTCATCACTTTGCAATAATGAAGCAGAGTAAGGAAACACATAAAACACAACATCACGAGATAGAAAAATCTTACCCGTATTGGGATTAAATATGCGTCAACCTTTTTCTCATAAAGGATATTCCACAAACATGTTTGTTTAGAACATACACAAGTCCCACAAATCTTATTTTGCAAACTCTTACCGGTAGATAAATCTAAAATTGCTAAAAAATGCAATGTTCGTGAAGAATGATGTCCAAGCCTGCAATGTCATACTTCAACAAATACCTTTTTCCATATGATGCATAGCTCTAGCAAACACCATCCCTCAAAGAAAATAAAGTCCATACAACTCCACAGCGACTCCAATTAGCATCTTGGTAGTGAAGTCCTAAATCAAGCAAATCTTATCAGTCGTTTGTAAAAGACACTTCTTATGCTTAGTAAGCTGTGAAACCGAGATCAAATGACATTGCAAGCCCTAAACAAATAACACATTCTGAACTGTCAACAAAGAACTCTAAATCATTGTGCCTTTTGTGTAGCGATCATAATACGACCACGTGGCAGTTGTACAGATTATGGGGCTACTTCTCGAATATAAGAAAGAAACTCCAGAGTTCTCGTCATATGATTAGTAGCACATGAATCAATAATCCAAGAAGCAAGAAAAGACGTATAAGTGAATGCTTATTGACGTTGTTTACGTTCATACAAGAGTGTCACAAGTGTCTGCCACTGCTTGTCACAAAAACAAGCAAGTTCGAGACGCTCATGGGTAATGAGAGTATGCACATAGTATTTTTCTATCGAAATGTTCAAACTTTGGATTTTAAAATGATGAAAATAGTAGTTCAAGCTTTTTATAACTAGTTTTTCTTTAGGTTTTTTTCGCAATTGTCAAAATTTGGATTATTTTTGCAATTAATCTCTACTTTTAGTTAAAAACATTGATATTAATTAACACTTTCTATGACTACTATTTTCAAGCAAAAAACCAAAGTTCTCAAACGCGAAAATACAAAGGGAAACTCGAAAAATATATCCAAACCGAACCAAACTAAAATGATATGATTTTAATATGGTAATAATTTTTTTACAAAAAATCGAAAAACCGAACCGATGTCCAAACTAAACATCCCTACATATAGTTCACCGTAAACATCCCTACATATATTTCACCATAAACTGGGATGTAAAGTGGGTAAGACAGAATGACTAAACTAGACATAAACCACTTAGGTGTTAGACACTAACAAAAACAAATAAAACAATTATATTTAAAAATCTTCTACATTGTGGCTTATACATAGGTTTCTCTAGTTCTATGCAGAAATAAGTTGCTCTTGTAGAGGTTTCTTGGCTGGATTTGAACGTTTTGATTCAGATGATTGGATCAGTACTTTCATTGTTATAGTTGCAATCACCAAGAAGAACACAATCAAACAGATGATCTTCCATGAGGCTACCATGGAGAGCCATTGGAATAGCTTGAAACCGCCGTATATAATGAGACATAACCAAACTATGACTACCTATTTCCAACATTAACAGGTTTCATAAGAAAATTCGTTTTAAATATAGCATTTTCGCGGTAATAAGATGGGTGGTGCTTCTTACAATCAGCGATTTGATTGGTCGCTTGATTTGGTGAATGTTCAAGTCGCTGAACACGTCTTTTGTGAAGTATTTCTCAAGTTGAGCATCCTGGTTTAGAAAAGTGTGAGGTCAAGCATGTCGATAGCAAACATTATTTATCGAAAAAATGAAAATCTAGTTAGCATAAATTATGTTTGAGAACCTTTGTGATGAACAAATCTTGGCACCATTGTGCAATGCCATCATAAGTTTCTGGTAACTCGCTCATTTCGTGCCGTCTTATCTGCAAATGCACCTTTGAGAAAGAAGAGGCAAAAGATTTTATGATATTGCGAGCATAAGCTTCTAAACAAACAAATTTCAATCCTTTTATTACCTCTGATGATTGTCCACTGAAAATCCTAAGCATAGTTGGTGTAGGCTGATTGTTTTGAACGGTGAAGGTACAATCATAAATCGCGGGAACAAATGACCGAATGTGAGACACCGCTGAAACAAACCCCTGATTTTTTGCATATTTATGTGAATCCAAGTAAAGTTAAGCTCATAATAAACCAGGAAATAACAAAGTATTTGTGAAACTTACCTTTGTACGAGGAATCAAGACATTTTTAGGAGACGGTAAGCCTCGTTTAGAGGCGTAATCTTGAGCAGCTTCAAGCTTCTCTTGAGTGAAACGAGCTCCTTCAACAAATAGAGCCAACCAGAATGTAATAGGAAAGTCCTCAAGTTGTTTAAAACCTGCCTGAAAAAAAGAAACAACAAGATTTTTGCAAGCTCATAAAACCAAATCAAATTTAAGCTCAAGAATGTGAAACAGAGCAAAATTAACCTTGAGGGTATTTTCATCTTTATCCCAGCTTCTTTCCAAGAAAATGTAATCGGAAAACCACATTGACCAACCTATGATCTTTGAAAGACATGTAGTGTTTTAATGTAATATAAACGAAAGATAGAAAGTAAACTATAAAAACGTAGCCAATTTGGTGAACCACGTTATAATTTTTTGTGCCTTTGTCTTCCGTTTGTTCATCTATTTTCGCTTATCTTCTTCTCGCTTCCATTATAGCGAAAGATCGAAGAAAATATCGAAAAAAATCTTACCGGAAGATACTTGGCTTCTTTCTTCATGATCGCCAAAGAGCTTCCAAGACAACCTGCACGCTGTTATATGATTAATTAACATTAAAAATCAGAGACAGAGATTTTTGAAACATTTATAGAATTTTATCTCAGACAAATATAGATAGATAGAGAAACACCTGAGCCATGACCCATCCAATAAGCCAATCAATATCACTTCGATGATTGCATAAAACAAGTGCATGTTCTTTCCCTAAGAAAGTGGTATCAAGAACACGAATTATTTCAAGTCGAATACTTAAAAAAGACTTGGATCACTTGCATAAACTCTTTAATTTCAATACTTACCAAACAACTTTAGAGTCTGTTCGTCGGCGTATAGATTGATCTGCAGCAACAAGACATGATATATATTATATACAAGAGTGGATATTTATGTGTAGAGTGTCGGTCCTAAAATTTTCGAGTTCTAATACAAAACTATAAAATGAGATCTTATTTACTTCTTTTCTTATGAGTTACATCAGTTTAAAGAGATATTTTACATTTTTTTTTTTACTTTGAGTCTTGCAATTTTTTCTACTCTACGACATAGACAAATCTTTTAAAAAAAAAAATTATTAGACCTTTAAATATTTTTAAAAAATTGAAACCCTGTTCAAATGCTTTTTGTATATGTACTCTTAACCCGGCTGTGCAGTATGTTTGAACTTAGCTTGAGGTGCAAGCTAAAGTAATTATCCTATTAGGTTTTGGAATTTTATTAAGCTTTTGATAAGTTTTAATAAGTTTAGGATAAAGACTTAATTAAAGAGTTTCCTAATAGGATTAGGAGTTTGTTTTTGTTTTCTATTTAAGAGCAATAGCCGAACCATGGCTAGCGTGTGAGTTGTATTGGGAAAGCTTAGTTTTGAGCAAGTTTCTAAGCTAATAAGAGAGATACTTATTAAGTTCTTGATTTCATAATTCACGTTAAACTTCAATTGGTATCAGAACAAAATCTTGGTGTCTTTTTCGCGACTAAGTCTTGTGTTTTCAAAACCAAAAATCGTAATCTTGTAAACCGGAAGAGACACGAAGACACGCAGAGACAACTTTGTCTTGGTTCTTGCTCTGTTCTTTGTTGCGATTTGTTTGACTCAAAACTCTTCTTCTCTGTTTTTCTAAAACAAAGATACATGTTGCTGATCCGCAGACATGGGAGATATCACGCCAGTCCCTGCGGCCATAACGTCATCGATGACGAAAGAAGGACCTCCTCATGTTAAGTGTCCAATGTTGAACACCACAACCTATACAGTTTGGGCGATGCAGATGAAAATACTACTGAAAGTACACAAAGTGTGGGACGTGATTGATTCACCTACTGATAACATCGAGAAGAACGACATCGCTATAACTTTGATTTTTTAATCAAAACCTGAAGCTCTAATCCTACATGTAAGAGAATTAGACACTGCAAAGAAGGTATGAGATGCGATAAAGGCAAGACACATGGGTGCATAAAAGAGTTAAGGAGGCAAGGTAGCAAACTCTAATGGCAGAATTTGATCGGTTTAAGATGAAAGACACAAAAACCATTGATGAATTTGTTGGGAGACTATCCGAAATAACATCAAAGGTTGAGACTCTTGGAGAAGAGGTTGAAGAACCGAAAGTTGCTAAGAAATTCTCAAAGAGTCTTTCTTGAAAGAAGTTTATATACATCATGACATCATTAGAACAAGTTCTAGATCTTAAAACAACAAGCTTTGAGGATATGGTAGGACGTTTAAAGGCATATGAAGAACGTATTTTTGAAGAAGAACATAGCCAAGAAGATCAAAGTAAGCTTATGTGTGCCAACATGGAGCCTCAAAACCCGCATGTAAACCACGATTCTTATGGTGGATATAGAGGAAGTGGTCGTGGTGGAAAGTTTTATAACCGAGGTAGAGGTCGTGGGAGGAGTAATGGATGTAGAGATTTCTCCAAATTTACATGCCTCAGGTGCGATAAACTTGGACACTTCGCCTCTCGCTTTCCTGATCGGCTACTTAAACTCCAAGAAGCACAAGAAGATGATACACAAGATGCAGAAGAGCTAATGATGCATGAAAAAGTCTATTTAAAAGAAAAAAAAATTCTAACTATAAAATACGAAACTAATGAAGTTGAGGAGAATGTATGATATCTTAACAACGGGGCTAGCAACATGAGTGGGGATAGGAGATATTTTTCTAGAATTTATGAAACAATTATCAGGGAATGTTCGTTTTGGTGATGATTCTCAAATCGATATTAAAGGAAAAGGATCAATCGAGTTCTTGGATAGGATTGGCAAGCTGAGAATGATCAATGACGTATACTTCATTCTGGCGTTGAAGAGTAACATTATCAGTTAGGGACAAGCAACATAATTAGGCTTTGACGTAAGAATGAGGGGCGAACACTTGATAATGCATGATCGAGAAGGAAAGTTGATAGCAAAAGCTATTCGATCAAAGAACCGACTATACAAGGTACAAATGAGCATAAAAGATTGGATGTGCATGTTTTCTACCACAATAAGTGAATCAAGCAAATGGCACGCAGGGTTAGGCCATATAAATCTCGAAACCATGAAATCAATTATTCAAAAGGGAGTTATCGAAGGAATACCAAGGCTGATTGTCGAGAAGGAGATATGTGGATCATATTTGCTTGGAAAAAAAACAAGACAGTCTTTTCCAAAAGAAACATTGTTTCGAGCAAGCAAGATGCTAGAACTTGTTTACGGTGATCTGTGTGGACCAATTACACCAAATACACCTGCTGGAAACAAGTATGTATATTTGCTAATTGACGATCACTCGAAGTGTATGTCGACAATACTACTAAAAGAAAAAGGAGCCGCATTTAACAAGTTTAAACACTTCAAGAGCTTGGTTGAAAGAGACTCCAGAGAAGATATTCAGACTTTCAGAACTGATCGAGGAGGATAATTCTTATCCCATAAATTCAACTCACTTTTCAATGACTTAGGAATAAAGAGACATCTCACAACACCCTATACCCTTCAACACAACACAATTGTCGAAAGGCGCAACAGAACGTTGATGGGAATGACGAGAAGTACGATGAAACATATGTTCGTACCAAACTACTTGTGGGGCAAAATAGTCAGACACGCGACTTATCTCCTAAACAGATTATCGACTAGATCACTAAAGGAAAAGACCCCATACGAGTTCTTTCACGGGAAGAAACCTAACATTAGTCATATACGGACGTTTGGATGTATCGGTTATGCAAAATTCGATAAGCAACTAAAGAAACTTAATGATATATCGTGTGTACTTGTTCATCTTGGTACGAAACCAAGCTCTAAGGCATCTCGTATGTATGATCCAAAGGTAAAGAAGATTGTCGTTAGTAGAGACGTTGTGTTCGACGAGAATAAATGGTGGAATTGGAATCAGTCACGAGCTGAACGTGAGAAAGGAGGAGTTATTCGAATCATAATGGGAGGTTATGGTAATCACGGGATTCAAGTCACAGGCGGTGACCTGGATATAACAGAAACAGAGCAAGAAACCACCGGATAAGACGATCGTGCTCATGACCAGAGTTGCAGCAATGGTAATGGTGTAGAAACGCCGCCGCAAGTGCAAGAGGAAGAAGAGAAAGGTGTGTCTGAGGCTGAGAATCAACCCATGACAGTCACGACAACTCCCACTGTCGTGACAAGAAGGTCTCAGAGGCAAGTTTTAAAACCAAAATATCTTGATGATTATGTATTACTTGCGGATTTAGAAGGAGAAGAACTTCTGTTGTGTTTGAACAATGAACCAAGGAACTTTGAAGAAGCAAAGAACTCTAAAGAATGAATATTTTCTTGTGAAGATGAGATACATTAAATCATAAAACTTGAATCATGGAATCTTGTAGAGTTGTCGATGGGTGTAAAGCCAATAGGTTTGAAGTGGATTTTCAAACTTAAGAGAAATTCATATGGAAGCAATAACAAGTACAAGGCAAGATTGGTCGCTAAGGGATATGTACAAGGACATAAAATTGATTTTGATGAGGTGTTTGCTCCGGTAGCTCGAATAGAGACAATTCGTTTACTTGTGAATCTCGCTGCCTCGAATCGTTGGGAAATACATCATTTTGATGTCAAAACGGCGTTTCTCTATGGAGAATTGAAAGAAATTGTTTATGTTGCACAACCAGAACGACTTGTAGTAAAAGGCAGTGAAGACAAAGTGTATAAACTAAACAAGGCACTATATGGTCTCATACAAGCACCGAGAGTATAGAATGATAAACTTAATCAAATTCTCCAAGAGCTTAAGTTTACGAAATGTTTGAAGGAGCCATCTGTCTACCAAAAATCTGTAAGTGGAAACCTCCTTCTCCTTGTCGCTTATGTGGATGATTTGTTCATTACATGAACAAAAAAAGGAATTATTCAAGACTTTAAGAAAGAAATGGCATCTAAATTTGAGATGACAGACCTCGGAAGGCTGACTTATTATTTGGGGATCGAAGTTATTCAACATGAAGAAGGAATAAATCTAAGTCAAAATCGATATGCATTAAGAATTCTAGAAGAGTCTGGAATGAAAGGCTGCAATCCTACTCACGTGCCGATGGACTCTGATTTAAAACTAGAAAATTTCGAGAAAGAGAAGGAGATAGAGGCCACGAACTTTAAACGAGTAATTGGCTATCTACGTTATATAATTCATACAAGACCAGATCTGTCATACTGTGTTGGGGTACTGAGTAGGTATATGCAAAGTCCAAGGGAGTCTCATGGAGCAGCTTTGAAGCAGTGTCTAAGATATTTGCAAGGAACCACCTCTTATGGCTTGAATTTCAAGAGAACGGCACTAGGGATGTCGAAGTTAATAGGATACAGTGATAACATCTATAACGTGGATCTAGATGACGGAAGAAGTACAACATGTCATATTTTCTATCTTGGAGATAGTCGTGTTTCTTGGTACTCTCAAAAACAAGATACGATAGATTTGTCCTCCTGTGAAGCAGAGTTCATGGTTGGAACTGAAGCATCCACACAAGCGATATGGCTTCAAGAACTACTAAAGGAGATAACTGAATTGGTGGACGAAAAAGTGGTAATCATAATTTACAATAAATCTGCAATTGCTCTTACGAAAAATCTAGTGTTCCATGGACGCAGCAAACACATACACACAAGGTATCATTTCATACATGAATTTGTCGAGAATGATCAAATCATTGTTGAACATGTCCCAAGGGAAAAGCAAAACGCGGACACACTGACAAAAGCGAAAGATCAAGTTCAAGGAAATGAGGGAGCTTGTTGGTGTCCAAGATCTCTCGAGTATGAACTTAAAATTTAAAGGGGGAGATTGTTAGATTAAACTTGAACTTAGCTTGAGGTGCAAACTAAAGTAATTATCCTATTAAGTTTTGGAGTTTTAATAAGTTTAGGATAAAGTCTTAATTAAAGAGTTTTCTAATAGGATAAGGAGTTTGTTTTTGTTTTCTATTTAAGAGCAATAGCCGAATCATGACTATGGTGTGAGTTGTATTGAGAAAGCTTAGTTTTGATCAAGTTTCTAAGTTAATAGGAGAGATTCTTATTAAGTTCTTGATTTTGATAATTCACGTTAAACTTCACAGTAGACCAAACAAGATTTCATGAGAATGACAAACCTTTATACAAGCCCACCAATCAATCAACCATATGAGCTGCAACCAAAGTAATTCCGCAACCGTTTTGTTGATTTTTCTATACAAATTTCTTGACAGTGGACGGACAATGATGAAGAACACAAGCTGAAAACAAAGAAAAATGTTATCCAAAAAATATGAATTGGCGTAATATATCAAGAAACCGAAATTCCAATAGACAAACAAAAAGAATGATCACCTGAATGAGGTTGACGATGAGGCCGGAGACGAAGAAAAGGACACCAACAGGGATAAAGACAAGAGGTGCAGGGATTGCCATGGCTGAAACAGAGAGAAAGAAACACAAAGCAATAAAAAGAAGATGATAAAACTGTTGGAGATGACTCAAAACAGAGGATTTTGTGCTTCTTTTTTTCTTCTTAGATTGTTATTTTGGAAATTACAAAAATGTTGAATCGTAGAACATCATTGTTTTTTCGATGCAGTGGCGTTTTTTAAGCGCCATTTTTAGGCTCTCTCTCTCTTAGTTGACAAACACATGGAGACATGTGCACATGTAAATCTCTCCAAGGAAGTGTAATAAAAAACAATTAAAACTAACAAAAAATAATTTGTGTATCTTATACTTTAATTGAGAAGAAGGTAGAAAAATTGAATGTAAAAGTAATCACTATCCATAATAGAGTATATTTAGGAACATGTTATCCTCTATATATTAACTGAAAAAAAATACATTTTAATGAATTTTTTTTTATCGCAATGAATGAATTTTGTTTAAGTGTCAACCATATGACAGGATTTAGGATTAATGTTATAATTTAATTAGTTGAAAGATTTCTAATTTATTTTAATTTATCTTAATTTAATTTATTTTAATATATATATATATATATCATATATTATTTCTATATATAAATCATAATCCAGTTAACTCATTTGCCAAACACTATGCTACTCGATTTAAATTATTTCAAAATATTATATTAACATATATTTCATGTTTTGTTTTTTTATGATTTATAACAATTAATTAATTAAGACGGTTTTATAAGGACATAGTTTATGGTTTGATTTTATTGAAAATATAATTTATAAAATAGAAAAATAATTATGTCATTGGGAAAACATTAAAGAAAAGCTTTGACAAGAAACGTGAAATATTTAGAAACCCTAAATCCTATTTTTAAAAATATTTGAGTAATACTCAATTTTATTTAAAAAAATAATAATACTTTTATAAATTCAATTACTATATAAACATTCTTAAACACCATTAAACGAGTTGTTAGAAAATTTATATTTTCATTTTTAGTACATACACATTTACTTAAATTAAATGGAATATATAGTATAAAAATTAATTACGTTCTTCGAAAAACATTAAACACAAGATTTAATAAGAAACCATTACTTGGATAGATGTATAAAAATATAAACATAAATTAAATCATGATAATAAAAATATTTAGTTATACAAATATTAATAACAACCAAAATGATAATATTTTTATATATTTTATTACTATAAAAACTCAAAATAGATGAGCTTTTCATATATAGAAACCGAATTTCCAATAATCGAAATAAAAATGTATCTTAAAATGTGTTCAAAATATTTTACCTTTCCATATATTTTTAAAAACTTAGTTATAAATGATCATTTTACTATTGTTAATATGCAATATGTTTACAATTTATTGACTTCTATATTCAATTAATGAATCAAATTATGGATGGTTTACTATTGCCGAGTTTTTATATGTGAAGACAAAATTATTATATTTAACGTTTTTAATAGTACTGTTCAATGAGCTCTAATAAAGAAAATATCGATTAGCAGATGATTTTTTAAAACTCAATATATGAAAATTATGATATTTTAGTTGAATATTTATGGAAATATTGTTTTGTTGGTCAATCTATAGCTTTGCATGCAAATTTTAAAATACTATATATTAAAACTTAAAGTTACTATATTTTAATATACATTTTGAAAAGTAAAAACAATTCGATGTCTCTATTAAATTTTGATTTCATCAGTGATATATCTTCTTTATGGAGTTTTTGGAGAATAAATGTGAACGTTCTACATGTGTAGCGTCAATGTGATCTAACTGGTAAAACATTCGAAGCAATTCTTGCTGATGAAAGGTAATTATCATGTAATCTTATCAATCATGTTGTGTACGTATTTTATATAATATTTTGTCAAGCTTAATTTCATGGAAATCATTATTAAAAAAACATCATGCACGGATTTATGTGTACAAAATTTTACATTTTCACTAGAATTGTTACTAATAAATATATTTAATTCGTATCATGAAAATATTTTGAACGTTTAGTATTAGTAATTATCTTATATCATTTTAAGTACAAAATAAAAATAAAGATATAAAATACGTTTTTCAGGTTCTAAGTAGATATGTGGGAAACTACTAGATAGCGAAAAAGAAACAGAGGAATTCTTGGCTTGCAAATAAATTGCTAAGTTTAAGGGATGAGATTTACCCTTGGTTAAGGGCGAAGATTGGTAATGGCCGCATCTACAAATTTTGGGATCATCACTGGAGCTCCCTAGGCATGATCTCAGAGTTCCTCAAGCGTGATAGACCAACTCAGATTAGGATCCCTTAAAACGCCACGCTCTCATATCTCTGGATCTCTTCCACCAGCAAGGTCAAATAAGCAAGTGTTAGTTCAAATAGAACTTTCAACTTTATCACTAATCTCAGAATCATATACTTACATATGGCGGATAGATGGGGAAGACAAGGGCAAACACTCTACTGGCTTGATCTACTTCCACATAAAGCCTTAAAGTGATTTGGTACCCTCGCACAACATCATCTGGAATAATGTGGGAATCTCAAAATATGAGTTCTTATGCTGGCTTTTTACTCTAAATCGATGCCCAGCCAGAGACATAATGCTTCAATGCGGATTACAAGTCATTTCGATGTACGTCTTATGTGGCTCAAAGGTCGAATCTCGAGACCATATGTCTTCGAGTGCACTTTTTAATAAAAACCTATGGAGAGAGCTTTGTCGTCGATACAATTTCCCTCATACTCTGACCTGGAATCAGACGATGCATGCCTTAATTAGTTTCAACGGCAGTGGAGAAAAATCTCAAAGAAGTTTACTCCTGCTCTCATGGCAAGCATCAATCTACTTTTTATGGATAAATAGAAACAATTGGGTGCACAAGGATACTTACGTGAACACGGACACACTCATGCAGGGAATCGATAAGCTAACCAGGAACAGAGCAACAAGCTTCAGGGAAAGAACGCTAAAACTCACATCAAAATTACTTCAGAGATGCTTTGCAACCTCGCCGATGACAACCTAAAGGTGAAACTAACTCTAGATCTCCAAAGACCACTGCAAATTAATCGACTAAAAAGAAGGAGGTTGGTCGTGACATCAATTCCACCAAACCGTCTTTTTTTGTTAGAATCAAATGTGAAGAGATTTGATTTGGTTCAACTAAGTTTCTTTGATTCAAGTGAAACATCTAGTTACTATATTAGTTGGACTTCCAACATTAGGTTTTGCCCTTAAACATTTGAATTTTATTTTAATTTAAAAATCATTTAACAAAAGAAAATACAACAATTAGTTTTAACCTTTATTGTAACTATTATGTTATTTTTGTTGATTAGTGAATACAAATATAATCAATATGTTGATTAGAGAATTTTTGTTATTTTTTTCTTTTTGATAATTTTTTGTTGTTACTGCCTCCGTTTCATAATTAGTCTCGTTTTGATTCACAAAAAATATTGTTTTACATTTTCGATGCAAGTTTATAAATAAAATTCGGGTTTTAGCGTCATTGTTTTAATGTATTATTTAGAAATATAATTGTTTTCAAAGTGTTAATGAGATGCGAGTAACACTTTTCGTTTACAAAACAAGGAAGTATAGTTTTGAGTGAATATGTATTTATCTTTTTATATTAATAAAATTATATTGTTGACCACGGATACACATATATAAAAGTTTATAAACTAAATTACTTTTAAAATTTATCATGTATAAACAAATTCAAATACATATCCAAAGTTCATTTCACCGTTTTTTTTTTTTGTCAACTAATTTCATTAGATCAACGGAAAATACAGGGTTCACTAGGAAACATTAACAAAGAAACTCAATAAAGGAAATAAATTGGAATAGGACACATCCAAACAACTTATAACCAGACCACTCTGTAAACTGCTTTGGTCCTTCCTGCTTCTTTCGCGAGTTGATCTGCATTTATATTTTCTTTTCTATCAGTATACTGAAATTTAAAAGCGCAGTGATCAGATGATAGAGCCTTGATATCTTGGATGTACTTCATTATTCCTTGAATGGTTTCTCCACAGTTGTAGCTTGATTTGCTCCATTTTCGTAGAAACTCATATATGAGTTGATTATCTCCTTTGAAGAGAACTTTGTTATGTCCCAATCTCCGCATTTGCAATATTGCCTCCCTTAAAGCAAAAGCTTTTGTTTCTAACACACTACTTAGAGGAGTCGTCGACATTGAACCCTGCATTAGAGGCTTACCTATATGATTAGAAAGGATCCAAGCAATACCAGCTCTCTCTGTCGTAGAGACCCATGATGCATCAACATGGCAAACCATGTAGGTGCTATCCAGATGAGTATCTAGATGTTTACCGAGGTTGTTACCTCCACAAACTATCTGGTTTTCTTCTTCTTTTTGTGTATTGTATGCCTCTGTCCATTCCTTAATTTTCGCAACCGCCTTTGCAATTGTTTGAGGAATCGAATCTCTTATATTCTGGAAGACCAGCTTATTCCTCATCTTCCAAATACGCCACCCAATTATAGTTGCCAAATTACTTCTTTTGCCTTGAAAAGTCTCTTCACAATCCAACATCCAATTGATATTTCCTGCCAATGTGTTACCATTTCTTATGGCTTCCGCTTGATGTCCCAATGGTGACAAGCTCCATATTTCCCTTGAAACTCTGCAGTTGAAGAGTAGATGTTGAACTGATTCAATCTCATCTCCGCATAGGTAACATGATTCATCAACCTTCATTCCTCTCCTTTTCATCTCTTCTCCAACTGATAGCCCTTGATGTGCAACCCTCCACCAAAATAGCTTTATCTTAGGCGCATTCAGTAGTTTCCGTAGCTTTGCAAAATTGACCTCATGTGAAGGCGCTGTTGTTCGATCATTGTAACCTGATCTGTTGTAGTGATAGCATGTATTGACACTGTATTCTCCATTCTTTGCCAGCTGCCATTCAATTGTATCCTCCTGCATTGCTAAGCTTGAAATGATTATCCTAATAATATGTATATCATCAGGATGAATAAAATTCCTAAGCTTCTGCTCATCCCATTGCCTGCAACCATCAATAAAAAGATCAGAAACCATACGATTCTGTGAAGAATTAAGATTAGATGCTTAGGAGGTCTTGTTGGTTTGGTAGGCAGCCAATCATCTCGCCAAACGCTAGTGTTTGTGCCAGGGCCTATCACCCTTCGAATCCCTTCCTTAAGATGCATAGCTGTCTGTTTAATTCCTTTCCATGCAAAAGAAGATCTCCTTGCTTGCTCTGCATCCATAAATGAACACTTTGGATAATATTTAGATTTATAAACCTTAGCAAGAAGAGTGTTTTGGTGCTTCAGCAATCTCCAGACTTGTCTCCCTACTAAAGCACGATTAAAGAGATGCAAATATCTAATACCAACTCCTCCATCTGTTTTGGCCCTAGTTATCTTGTCCCAAGACACCAAAGGGACCTTTAGTTTGTCTTTAGTCGAAGCCCAACAAAATCTTCTTATAATCTGCGTCATCCGATTCAACAACTTTCTGGGAATAAGGAAACACTACATTGCGTAATTTGGTATAGTAGTAGCTACCGCTTTAATCAGAACTTCTCTCCCTGCTAACGATAAAAACTTAGTTGTCCAACTATCTATTTTACTCTCAATTCTATCCTTTAGAAAATTGAAAGACATTGTAGGCTTAGTTCCTATAATCTGTGGAAGTCCTAAATATTTTCATATCCCACCAATTCTTGTGATACCAAATATAGCTTTAACAGTGTCCTGCGATTCCCCTGGAGTGATTTTGCTGAAAAGAATAGCAGACTTTGTATAGTTTACCTGCTGTCCCGACACTTTCCCATAGATCTGCAGAGCCTCTACAACTTTAGTACATTCATGTTTATCGGCTTTACAGAAAAGTAAGGAGTCGTCGGCAAACAACATATGTGTAATTGGTGGACTTCCTCTGCTTGCTTGAAACCCATGAATAATACCTCTATTCCTGTAATTTGACAAAATGTTTGAGAGGCCTTCAGTACAAAGGAGATATAAATAAGGTGATATAGGATAACCCTGACTTATTCCCCTACTTGGTACGATGTCCCACAGAGGCTCCATTTCTGAGAATAGAATATAGATCTCACACAAGCCATTACCCATTTACACCAAACCTCAAAAAAACCCAATGCCCTTATCATATATTCTATAAAACCCCACTCTAGCTTATCAAAAGCCTTGACTATGTCCAGCTTCACTGCAATAAACTTATTTTTTCTAAGCCTTGAAGTTAGACTATGCAAAAGTTCATGGGTGATATGGACATTATCAGTGATGTATCTCCCTGGGATAAATGTTGATTTATTCTCAGAGATTACTAAATGCAACCAAGGCTTGAGTCTCTCAGCTAAAATTTTTGAAATAATTTTACAGGAGATGTTGCATAAGCTAATGGGGCGGTAATCTTTTACTTGGGTTGGGTTTCCTATTTTAGGTATTAGAAAAATATTGGTATGGCTTAGCTCAGGATGCATACTCCCAGTATCAAAGAAATACAGGATGGAATCGACTACACCTTTGCTTATAACATCCTAATGATGTTGATAGAATCTGGCACCCAAACCATCAAGACATGTTGTCTTATTATGATTCATCTGCTTAATCACTTGATAAACTTCCTCTGCACTAACTGGTCTTGTGAGCTGTTGATTCATTTCCTCAATAACCCGTTTATTTATTCTTTCAAGTCTCTGGTAATCTGCAAAGGAAATAGACTCATCAGAAGAATAAAGGTTTTGGAAATAACGTATAATAACCTTGTTTATCTCATCATTTTGTATCTAGACATTTCCATTCTCATCTTGTATTGAGGTTATATGATTAAGAGCTCTTCTTTGTCTTGTTACTGCATGGAAGAATTTAGTATTCTTGTCTCCAGATGCTAACCATTGAATTCTGCTCTTTTGGCGCCAGTATTCCTCCTATTTTGCATATTGAAGTTTAAGTTGTTCTTTCAACAACTCAATACTTTCAAAGTCTAGTGATTCAACTTCATAAGCTTCTCTTATTTTGCCTTGGAGCTCAAAGATAGCCTTCTGCGAATTAAGTTGGTTAGTCTTCTTCCATTCTGCAAGACTTTGTCTGTATTTTTCAGAGCTTGAGGCAGATCTTCTGGAGCCACAGCGCAACATGTATTATTCCAAGTATCCTTGATCAACTTCTTCACAGCTTTATCATTTCCCCATCTATTATCATACATGAATAACTTCCTACCAAACCAAGACCTCTCGTTAGTATTTAACAACAAGGGGCGATTATTCGAACCATACCAATCCAATAGCTGAATGTGAGCATTTGGGAACTCTTCCAGCCATTCCACATTTGCTATGGCCCTATTAATCTTTGTTTTGATTTTATGCTTCCATCGTTTTCCAAGCCAAGTAAATTTACCCCCATAAGTCTTGAGATCATGTAAGCCCAGCCTTTCAAACACTAAGTTAAACACCTTAAACGAGTGAGGTGGTCTTATCAGACCTCCCGACTTTTCTTCATTATTCCTGATATCATTGAAGTCTCCCATAATTAATCTTGGCCTACCCGCATATACACCTTGTTCTTCCCTTTCTATGAGTTGCTTCCATTGCTTATTCCTCATTGTTTTATCAGGATGACCATACACGTATGTAAGATAGTACATAGAATCTTCTTCTTCTATTATCAGGTCGGTATTATACAGAGAGGGTTGTGAGCCCAAAGTTACATTCACCCCTGCATCCCAAAAAAACGCCATTCCTCCGCTTAGCCCATTAGAAGCATACACAAAATGATGGGCATATCCTAACTTACCAGCTACTTCTTCTACATATTTACAACTATTCTTAGTTTCTATGACGAGCATAATGTCAGGCTTATATTTCCTTCTTAATTCAAAAAGCAAATTCCTAGTCAGGGTACTCCTCAGGCCCTGACTATTCCAATGTAGTAGCTTCATTCTGCTATGGGTGGTTTTGGGGTGTCCACCCTCCCCTGTTGTGATGATATATCTTGATCTTGTGGTGGAGATCTGTCCTGCATAATCGATTCTTCTATCCTTAGCTGCCTACTAGCTGGTCTTGTTCCTTCACATAAAATACCCATTACCCGTTGTTTACTTGTTGTTGTTTGGTCCCCACTAGGATCTTTCTTCGCTTTCCTCTTTGAAACCATAACTACTGAAGACGAACCAACCTCTCGTATAGTAATAGGAGCAACCATTAGTGGGGTAGTCCTTACATCTGACATGTTAGCAGTTCTAGCCTGTGAATGCAACATGTTCTCGCCCATTGTCTCATCTTCAAACCTTTGTTCCTGTCTCGGAGTATGCATAGGAGATCGAGCATCAGACATATCACCAATTTCTTCATTAGGCGGAAGTAGAGGAAGCTCATTTGTTATCCCTCTATCTGGACAACGACCTGAATCATTGGCCAAAGAACCGTAGGTAAAGCAAAACTTACGCAACTTCTTATAAGTGAATCTAATCAACACTGGTGGTTGGGCTCTGTCGAAAGTTACATAATGGACTGAGAGAATCTTCGAGGTAGTTTGCATCTTAACTTTAATCCAGATTTCTCCAGGAACATCCTTAGTAGCCTCCTATTTTCTAATATCACTAACCTCTCCTAAAACAGAACCAATCTCTTCTATCATAGCATTTGATTGCTAATCGGTAGGAAGATTAGAGATTTGTACCCAGAAGTATAACTCTTGGAGAAAAGATGGTTGGTTCCGATTAGTCCATTTATCGACAGCAACTATCCAATCTCGGAAGGTCCACGGCCCGTTCTCAATCACAGAGCGAAGATGGTCTTCTTCTTGGAAGAAAAATTGCGGAGTCCTGTCATCATTTATCCTTGGATTAGCACGCCCTTCCATCCTCCAAGCCTTTAACAAAGCCGTCTTCATCCACTCTGGTCTATGATGATCGGGGTTAAGGACTTTGGTAACAAGGCTAAGATTGTTCTCCTCTTCTACACGACGGTGAGATTCAATTGAGATTTGAAGTGGGGGCGATCCGAGCCAAGATTGAGTTGCTGAAGTGAACGCCACAGTTCCTGCTCCATGGATCTTGATTAGATATGGTAAGAACGAAGAAAGAAGGTGAAAATTTTGAGAGAATTGAAGAAAAACCCGCAGAAAATCACGGATTGCGGTCACGCTTTCGCGAGAAAAGAACCCTAGCACAAAGAAAGGAAAAAGTTCTAACAAATTTTTTTTTTTAACTTTGTCAAGTTCATTTCACCGTTCAAACTTAAATGGTTATGCTGCTCTAAATTAATATCTTTATTTTTTTTGTTCCAACAGCAATAATTTATAGTGGTTTTTACAGAATTTTTTTAATTTCATAGAGGATATTTTGAAATGAGCAAAAGAGCAAAAAAATCAACAGACAACAGCCAATTAGAAACATACACATCATAGCCGACTCTAACACAAACGGTGTGAATGAAAAACAAAAAAAAATATAAACGTCGCACCAGAAAAGCCTAAACGCCGAAGCTTTTTTTTGTTTTTCTTCTCTCCTCCACCTACCAAGCTTCTGCTGGATCTTCTTCCAGCAGACGACGACCTTGTTCTTGTAGATTTGTAAGGTAATTGTTGTTTCTCTTCATTTCTATTTTGCTTTTTATGTGTTTGTACCTGTTTTGTAGTCTCGATTTCTATTTCAATTTTCGACTTATTTGGTGTGGTTTTGTGTTGATTAGGAACTAGATCGATCAAGGCTTCTGAGGCAAACAGGTGAATAGCTTTTGGGTATTTGTAATTTAGGGTTCAATTGTTGTAAGCTGGTGATTTGAACAAACGACTGAAGTTTCTGGGTTACTTTTTTATGATTCTCTGAATGTTTAATGATTTGATTTCTAAGGTGAAATTTGTATGTGGGTTTTGTTTGTTTTAGGGAATTGAAATGAATTGCTTTGAAAAGTTTAAAACTTTTTGTTCTGAATTTTTAAAAACATATCATTTCTGTTAAAGAAAGGTTAGTGTTGGATGGAAGAGGGATTAGCTATGTGGGTTTTGTAAGCTTTTGAAAATTTTTAGTGAATTGTTGTGAAAAATTGATCTAATCTTATGATTTATATACAGGGATGACCTTTAAATAGTTCGTTTCTGTTGAGAAAGGTATTGTTGGATGGAAATGAGATTGTTTATGTTGGTTTTGTATGTTTGACGAATTGGAAACGAGTTTCTATGGAAGATCTTAACTTTTATGGTGATATTTAGGAATAACCTCGAACACTTCTTATCTGTGAAGAAAGGTTTTGTTGGATTAGATAGAGAAATGATTTAGGCTGCTCTGCTATTTATAAGCACTTCTATTTGCGTGATGTTAGGAGTGGCTTTTTTTTTTGGAATTAGCTGCGAGGTTGCGTAGATGTTTGTGTTAGCAGAAATGAGGTTCTAGGTTTGTTCTGTTCTTATTGTTCTCTTTATTTGACATCTTGAACTATTTAAAGGGTTCACTAAGAAGTTCGGTATTAGTTACGGGATCATGTAAGAGGTATGTTGATAGCTTGTAAACAATATGTTCGTTTACTTATGGGTTTTGTGTATTCGTTTATAAGGCTGTGTATTCATAGTTGTCAAGGATTTTGTATTTCTTTTCTGTGTTACTGAAACTGGGGTATGACCGTATCTAAGTGCAGAAATGGACCACGACAAGACAGGATGCCAAAGCCCACCCGAAGGTCCTAAGCTATGTATAAACAATTGCGGTTTCTTTGGAAGCGCTGCTACAATGAACATGTGTTCAAAGTGTCACAAGGCTATGTTGTTTCAACCGGAACAGGGGGCTAAGTTTGCATCTGCAATGTCTGGAACATCATCATCCAGCAATATTATAAAGGAAACCCTTACTGCTGCGTTGGCCGATGTTGAAACCAGATCTGTTGAATCTATGGTTGTCTCGTTACAGCCATCCTCTGTCCAAGTCGTTGCAGAGGAAGTAGCACCTGAAGAAGCTGCAAAACCGAAGCAAGAACCGAGCCGATGTACTACTTGCAATAAACGGGTTGGTTTGACTGGATTCAAATGTCGCTGTGGTAACCTCTTCTGCGGTACACACCGCTATGCAGACATACATAACTGCTCCTTCGATTACCATGCTGCTGCACAAGAAGCTATAGCTAAAGCAAACCCGGTTGTGAAGGCAGAAAAGCTTGACAAAATCTGAAACTTCGAAACTCTGTTTTTCAGGTATACACCTATGTTTCCGTCTTCTCTGTCTGTGTCTGGTTCATGGTGTCTCTCATGTTAAAAAGGTTTTATATATGGTCGAACGAACGAAAAGCGTGGGTTGATCTTTAGCTTCTTCCATCTCTCTGCGATATTTATGGTGTGAAACTTTCTATTGTATGTGTTTGCAAGCAGAGGAATGTGCTCTTACAAAGTATGATTTGATGTCTTTTTCTTACTGTCTATGTTCACTTCTTTGCTCTGTATCATATATACTGAGATTGTCTCTGTTGCTATATGAAGCTTTAAAAAGCAAAGCTTGTGTTTCTCCTTCAATAGAGCTTTTAGCTCTCAAGCTGATTCATTTTCACTTCTCTGATTGGCAAGCTATAAACTTTGCAGTGTTGAATATGAAGTTTAAATATGTATTTTAACATCATTATACTCAGAAACAACAATGAAATAAAATGGTTACCAACTTTTATACTATCAATTTGGTAATACGTGAAAGTAACTTATACTATCTTAACAAAATATCGTATATTGTTTTTTTTTAGCGTTGGAATTAGCCATTTTATTAATAGAAGCAATATTTTCAGCAAATTACAAATAAAAGAGAAGAATTACTTAAACATATAAAATGATCGTCAAACCTATCATATCTTCGGATGACGTATTAAAGTCCACTTTCTAAAAGTTAATTTTACACCGTCCATGCGATGGAAACTCATCGAGAGAGCATTAGACAATTTTCGGAAATGATGTCTTCTCGTTTACTTGCAAATTTTTTCTCATAAAGCCTGAAAGGAATAATTAGTGGAAATGGCTAATCGAAGATCCGAAAATTAGGGGAGAAACAGATAAACCATGAGCTTAGATCATCTGCTTGGCTCTTCTTTTATCCACAATAGCGGCTTGAGAAGAACTAAGTTCTGGATTCGTCTCCAAAAGATCAATCACCACCCATTATGATGTATCATAGCCTAACAAAAGTCATTCGCTTAT
This sequence comes from Anastatica hierochuntica, assembly GCA_900406275.1. Classification (NCBI taxonomy): domain Eukaryota; kingdom Viridiplantae; phylum Streptophyta; class Magnoliopsida; order Brassicales; family Brassicaceae; genus Anastatica; species Anastatica hierochuntica. The sequence continues at coordinate 2,329 of OVAN01001929.1, read as the reverse complement.
TGAAGGAAAAAGATAGAAAAAAAAGCCACCAAATCGATTTCTTCACCGCCGTAACATGAAAGATTGAGGAAACCGAGAGTATCAAAATGCTAACTCCAGTAAACGATAAAGATTGTCGCTTCACAAGAAGCCGGAAATAAACGATAAGACCGTCGCCCCACAAGGAACCGGCAACATCTCAAGCTTAAAAATCATCACTGAAATAAAAAAAAAAAACTAACAAGGAATGAAAGAGCAGGAGGGTCCACTTACAACGTTGGCGGCAAGCCATCGAACGTCAGAGCAAATCCTCAAAACAGAAAACAAAACAGAAAAAACGAGAAAGCAGGCGGCTAGGGTTTTTGACAAAATATCGTATATTATAGTAACTATTTTCAAAAATACAACCATTGAAGTATATTTCACAAATTTTATTCACAAAGTACGAATGATCAGTTTATCCCCACATATATGAAATCTAATAAGTAGAAAAACTTCAACTTATTTTGTTTAATCTCACCAAAAGGCTGACCAACTTTTATACTCTCATTTAATTAGTTGGCCCATATACAATGAAGGTTTTGTAATATTTTAGATTTAATATTTTTGATAATATAATATTATCAACATACAAATTTATTATGCATGATAGACATAAACGTTTATATGATATTTTAAGACTTTTAACTCTCAAAACCACATTTATTTATTTTTATTTAGTCAATACACTTTGTTATATGCAGTTTAAAACGGGATAAACACGTCTATTTGACATGTTTTACATAAGAATGAGATTTTATAAGGATTTTGACATTTCATCCTGATAAAAACTAGTCTTAATAAAATTAATTCTAAATTATTCAATTTATGAATATAACATTGAAGCAGATTTCATATATGAAATTATTCATACTTTTTCTAACACTAATCGAATCAAAATTTACAACATCATATAGATTTTTAATCCCAATTTTATTACAATGATGTCCAATTGATCGCTCCTGCAACCTATGCAATTAATAATTCATATGTACTTTGTGTGTAGTTATTAAAAGTAGTCAATCTCGAGCTTTAATAATTTATATGATTATCATTTTTTAGGTTAATTAAACTCTTATATTATATTAAAAAAAAGCAAAATTGATTTTGTTGAGTAATATTAAATCTAAGTAAATATATTTTATTTTAAATTGCTTGTATCTTACTGCTTATTATCAAAGATCAATAAATAATCTTATTTCAATTCTTTTTTTTGTACTAGTACAATGAACTGTCTTCAAATCACCCCAACAGTTTGACGCTAGAAAGAACGGGTTAACTTAACTATGTGACGATAAGCTGATCTAATTTAATAAGACCAGCAGATAACGCAAACACAAAGATAAGGGTTGAGCTCGGAGCCTTGAGGCAACTGTTGGAAGGGCAATCACGCAACACAGATGGTTGCAACTGATGTACATAGGTTTTTATGCATTTTAAAGTTCATTTCTTTTATGTTTTAGATGCATTTAGGTTGTAAATATTGCATATAAGTCTTAGAATCCACAAGTTTGAGTCTAGAGTCTAATTTAGAAGCATTTTGCATTTGCATATCATTTTCTTTGCATTTGTAGGTACAACCTTTGGAGATCAATTTGAGAGCTTGAGATGATGGATTCTAAAGGCTAAAAAGACCAAGAATCAAGGGGATTTAAAGGCTAGAAGCAATGGGAGAAGATGGGATCAAAGGAGGTCATCAGATGGAGAAGAAACAAGCCACAAGCTGTCAAGGAGACCTAGCATCGACCGAGGGGTCGATGCTGGATCACCTTGGGTCGATGCTATGTTGCCTTGACAGCTTGTTGCCCAACTTAACCTAGAATCGACCCAGGGGTCGATGCTGGATCACCTCGGGTCGATGCTGGGAAGTGTTGATGAGAAAAGTAGCCTTCTTTCACCTATAAATATCCCCTTTAACCTAGTTTTATGCATCCAACATCTTTATAACTTTTCTCCTTCTTAAATATTGTATTTTTATGCTTTCTCTCTTGATATTTTAGATCAAGAGTATATATTTTTAAGTTTGTACCTTGGATCAAACATCTATCTTTATCTATGAAATCTATCTCTTTATCTTCATCTCTTTTCTTTTTCTTCTTTATGTTGTGTGAATAGTCTTTTTGATGGAACCAAGGATGTTTAGATCTACTTAGATTATGTTGTAATATGGTGTTAGGGATAGCTAATCTTAAGTTTCCTAAGGATTTGGTGTGCCTAATGCTAGGTTTTAGAGTAGCTAACTAAGATCTTGAAGTGTATTCATTTCTCGCCCGAGAGGTGTTCGATGAAATGCCTAGGAGAACCAAATACT
>OVAN01001928.1:0-36880 GCA_900406275.1 Anastatica hierochuntica | reverse complement strand
TGATGTGGCATCATGTGGGTTCAATATGAGCTCTTTTTAATTAGTATAATATAAACTTAGCTTGTTGAATAGAATAGTCAAAGTTTGAGTAGTACTCGGTTCGGATTTGGGTCGGGTATTTCGAATTTTGGGTAGTTCGCTTTTAAGTCTGAAGTCACATTCCATTACCATTAGAATTCGGGTTTGGATTCTTTTTTTTTTGGTATTTGTTTGCTGAATCGTAGTAGATCTGGTTCTTTTTTTTTCCGACTAAAGAAAGCTTTATTACACGATAGATTCAATGTCAGCATTGACAGATTCATACAAGAAATTTGGAACACAATCATATAAAGCCCAATCTCTAGGACTCAAAATAATTTGTCTAGAAAGTATATCTGCGCACCGGTTGGCCTCTCTGTATATGACGGCAAACTGAAACTCTTCATAACTTGCGGCCCATCGTAAGACCGCATCCACATAATGTGTAAGTCGTAAATTATATACCCTGCCTTTTACCAGTTGCGTTACATATCTGGTTCTTATTATATGAAATACACATAAATATTTGAAAATATTTAAAATTTTCCTTCAAAATTAGAAATACTCGAAAAATAACCGAAAATGCTTTAAATTGTACGAAAAATAATCCAAAACACCTTGACACAACGAATACTCAAACAGTCGAACTTATATTTGTAACTATATATATGGATTATTCAAATGTAAATATAACTAATATTTTGGACATATAATTATATGTGGGTATTTGGAGTACTAATTGGATTCTCGATTCATGTCAAGTTCTGTTTCAATTCTTTAAGTACATAAATTTATGATCCATTCGGGTTATGCGGATTTCGGTTCAAGTTTGGTACCACTTTTTCATGTCAAGTCCGGTTCAGTTCTTCTCTTTTGGATATTTTGCCCATCCCTAGTCAAAAGATTGCAAATATAACTAATATTTTAGGCATATAATTATAATTCAAATATTTCGAATACTAATTATGCTCTCGATTGCTTTGGATATATAGGTTTAGTTCGAATTTATAATTGTGATTTTAGATATTTGGGTTATTCAAATATAACTAATATTTTGAACGTATAATTATATTTCAGATATTTCTCTCGATTCATACAAAGTTCTATTTGAACTCTCTAAGTATAAAAATACATGATCCACTCGGGTTATGCCAATTCTGGTTCAAATGGGTTCTCGATTCAGAGGGGTTTTCGTGTCAAGTCTGGTTGTTTTTTGGTATTTTGCCCACACCTAGTCAAAAGATTGCATAGATCTTAGGATTCATAACTAAATTTATCAGGAGATTCCAAGAGTTCACGACAGTTGATCGGTTGATCCTTCAAAGCAATCTAGGTGATGAAGGCTTAATATATTAGATAAACATAATTCAACCAATAAAAATTTTTTTTCCCAGTTATTATGAGATTAAATAAATTAAATATTCAAATTTCATAGATATTTGAGAAACTTTTCCACAATGTAACAAAAAATAAAAGCATAAAAAAACATATATATAAAACGGAAGAGAGGGAGTATATATAATGCTTATTGCACATATATATATACTTGCCTATGAATAGAATAGTATGAGAAGGCTTATTACACATTATAATTGACTTTTTGTGAATAGAAGATATACAAATGAGACATGTTAAGTTCCAACAAAGCCAACTCCGGCTATGAGAAAAGCAGTGGCTTGCATACAGAGATATAGATATAGAAATGTGTTCCCCAAGGCAAAATCGTAGTAGGCACAACACAATATGTATATACCCATTATCATCTCCTTGATGTTGAATCTGCATAAGAAACATATTCTTTCAGATTCATTAGTGTGTAAATCTTGCGCCTAAAGCCCTTGCTTTATGAGTTTTAGCTCAGAGTCGGCTCTACTCATTAGTACATATCCATTTATATTCTTTTCTCGATCGTTCTAATAACCTTTTGATATACGAAAACTTTTTGCTAATGCTAGCCTAGACCAAAACATTACTAGAAATAAATATCTACATCGGTAGTTAGAAGAGATCTTAAATAATATATAAGGAATATGAGCTAATCCACTTATTGTCAATTGGTTTTGAGTTAGAAGCTCATGTACCTTAACAAGCACAATAGTGAATGATAACATACGTAAAAGATTTATGTTTGTTAATTGAAATTTTCTTTCTATTATTTTGATTAGTTTACCTTTTGAGAAGTCCATTGCGAGGAAGTAGATTAGTCTTCAGAGTATCTCCTAATTTCTCTGTGACAACCCATTCATTTACTCTTCGTCCTTCAAGTAAGCCAATCATAGTTCCTTTGGTGCGGTGCAAAGCCATCACATTTTCGAATAGGACCCAAAAGACCATGAGGTAAAATGATCTACACATATATATACCAATGAGTCATAGTAAACATGAAACTATGGTAATGTGTATGATGAGTGAATAAAAGTGGTGGTTATAGGAAAGTATAGTACTAACCTCGGCGTGGCGATGGCACTTAAGAGGGCAATGATAGAAGGAAGATATAAAGTCGACCACATCGGAATTTTTACTTCGGGAAAGAAGACACTTGTAGGAAGGATGACGCAGTAGAAGAGGAAAGTGAACAAATGGACTAAGATCTTCCGTAGGAAAAAGAAGCTATAAATCACATAAAACTTCTTCCATATCTTCACTTTCTGTTTGTCATAAAGGTTCAATTAGCTTAAGTTTATTATAAATCACACTTGTCTTAGTAAAACTTAGAAATAAAAGAAACTTGCAATGTTTGGTTCCACTTGATTAAACCAATATGACTCTTGGACTAGCTTAAGGTTTTGTTATTTCGTGTTTAGAATGCTTAGAACTAAAATATGCCTACCTATATTCAAACCAATTTTTTTTATATAATGATCATATTGGGTGTTGTGCAAAAAAACTGCAGATCAACCCACTAAGTGGAATTTAACCCGCAATACAACTCTTCATTTCGTTATTAAATTTTTTAGATTTTTTTGTAAGTGTCGACCGGATTCGAAATTCGGAATTGAGTTTAATTGCTACTAAATTTTAATATTAAAGTTATTAGTTTGTGAATTGAAATATAAAAGAGTTATATTGCGGATTGAATTTCACTTGGTGGGTTGATCTGCAGTTTCCGCAGGTATAATTGCAAAAAAATGTCTATCATGTTAGTCCACATTGAGGAGTGAGGTCACCAATGATTTCTACTTTTCTATTTTGTTGGTTAGAAACTTGTCGCCTTTCAAATTTGTCGCTAATATCAGAAACATAGTAGACAACATGTGAAATATGTGATGGAAAATGAAATAAAGGAAGTGGTAAAAGACCTTATTGTGAATAATTTCCATCGTCATTTTCCGGAAGAGATTGGCTGGACCACAAGACCACCGATGTTGCTGGAATCTAAAGGCCTTAAATTTGCTTGGTAGCTCGCTTTTCACCTATCACCATAGTTGTTTTTTTGTTTGACAATGATTATTTTTGTCAATAATGAAAAACTATCTCAATTTTTCATGTTTTAGAGTTAATTTTACCAAAAGAAATAACTCAAAAATTTTAAATCAATCATAATTTTTTTTTTTGAAATTTAAAAGGGTTAAACCCAAGTCAATGATGAACTAGACTTAACCCTTGGATGTGAGGCTAGTCCACGGATAGACTCTTTCACTGGGTATTCAAATGGATCGAAATCAATGGCCCATATCTGTGTGGGTGAGAAGGAACAATGTGACTTAGTTTCTGCGTAGCAGGTGGATCGAACCCTGATGGTGTTTGCCACCAGGTTCCGTCTCCTTGCCACGAGACCACAAGTCCTTCCCATCAATCATAACTTTACAAAAAAAAGGAAATTTTAAATTTTAAAATTAAATCATCATTGGTGACATTTCAAATTGACATTTTCAAACTTTTCACTTATATTTTACAAAGTATTTCAAGAAAAAAATAATTTTTTTTTTTAAATGAACATTTTTTTAATAATTCACTATAAACACCTAAAAACAAAATTTATAGAAAAAGAAAATAATAAAGTACCTCAAGGTCATTGATGAAGACAAATTTCCAGCCTAGAAGGCCGGCACGAACGGCCAAGTCCATATCCTCTACGGTGGTCCGGTCTTTCCATCCTCCGGCTTCTTCCATCGCCGCCAGTCTCCATACTCCGGCAGTTCCTGGACGATACATGAATCTCATTATACAAATCCTTTTAGTTTAATTCAACTTATAAATTATCTACCATTAAAGCCAAAGAATCCATGTCTTGTGGATCCAGATTGTTGTTCTGCCATGAAATGGTAATTGAGAGACATCTCTTGCATCCTTGTCATCAAACATGTGTTCGCGTTCACTGCATGGCAAATCATATATATCACTAACCATTTTCACATTAAGGGTTTTCTTTTTTGATCAAAACTTTCACATTAAAGTTGTATCTAAAACCTAATCAATAATTTGTTAGTCTATATGAGTCAGAGACTTGAGTAGATCTAATTCGATCTTTTTTTTGTTGCCAGGCATGTGGACTCTTAATCTCTTAGGTTGATGTTCGACTAGATAAGATACTCGCCTTTTGCGCAGCGACTTCCTCATTTATTCGAGGGGTTTTAAATACTCTAAGCCTTTTAGGGTAACGAGCTAGAACACCCATTGAGCTATTGCCACCTAGCATAATCTATTTTTTTAGTCATATAATTTTTTTTTGTCAAAAAATTAGTAATAAACCTTTTAACACTAGGCATGTATAACTTCCAAAAAGCTTTGATGTTGTGTAAAGATAGGTATATGCACATACCAAATCTCCATCGGGCTTGGACTAGAGCGAGCTCGGGGTTATGGATAAGGAAGGGAATAGTGCGTTGGAGGTAATCGGGCTCTGGCTGGAAGTCAGCATCAAAGATGGTCACATAGTTGCATTGCTTGACGTAGTTGTGCCTCATGCCTTCTTTTAGAGCTCCAGCTTTATACCCATTTCTATTGTCTCGCCTTTCGTACTTTATGTTTATGCCTTTTGATGCCCATTTTGCACATTCCATGCTCACCAGGTCCTGAAATTTATTTACTTTTCTTTAAAATTTACCTAAAGTATATATACATGTATACAATCGACTTGATATTATTCAAAGTGTTATAACGCATTTTCAACATTTCCATAGGGATTCTTAAGAATTTAGACCTTACTTTTATACCAAAGGTAAAAATACTCGTCTTTGCGAACCAACTCATTCTAAAACAATTTAAACCTGTTATTTTTTTACTACTGGACCAAGACTTTGTTGGTGGTTGTTCAATTTCCGGATATAGCTTTTATTCGTATGTCAAATATTTAGATCGAAAGATATATAATTATATATTGTTATTTTCTTGCGGAACTTGTGCAGTATATAGCACATTTTGTGCATCTAGATTTGATTAATAACGAACCATTATGACCGGATCGGTGGAATCATCGAGAACTTGAACAATGAGGCGATCTGATGGCCATATTAGTCTGCATGCAGCTCCTATAGACAATTCATAGACCTGCAGATTCAAAACTATACGTTATCAATACTTCTTAACACTTAGGCATCACTAGCGATCGAAGTTTAAAAGGGACAAAAAAATTTTATGCTTGTCGACATATGGGGCAGCATCTAGTGTAATATATTGACAAAACAAAAAGTGTAACAAGTGGATCGATAGTGTCATTTGCACAACAAGACATCGAAAAGAGTATGGACACTTATAATGGAATAGTCACGTTTTATTTTTTTAATTTATGCGTAAGCAATTCAAAAGACGTTGCATTTATCGTACATAAGACATTTTTTTGGTTTATTGTAAATACGGATTTTTTTTGTTGAAATAAAGTTTTACATACCAACCAAAAGGTCATTTTTTTTATGTGGTTAATCCTAGAGATCTAAGTAGTAATGACACATGGGTTTTTGTTGTTTTCGGTACATAACAAACTATATGATGTTTTGACAAACTTTTAAATGATTCAATAGTGGAAAAACAATTCATTACTAGAATATATAGTAGATTAGCAGTTATCTATATAAAAAAGGAATATTGAAATATAGTATAGTCAAATGGTAGTCTCAATTTTTCACAATTATTATTATTATTATTTTAAATCTTAATTTTTCATGGTAGAAATAAGTACATGTTTAATACTAATAATATATATTTGTGGGAGATAGGGAAGGATAATAATGAACTTGAACCTCTTGTTCGTTGTACATAGGGATTTGGACAAGGACCTTTGGGTAGTGTTCATGACCAAGCTCCGCATCTTCCTGCATTGCTTCCCATTTGTAGACTTTCTCGGGTTTGAGGTTAAACAACTTGACGTAGAGTACTACAAGGTTCATGTAAACACTCTCAATGCAAATTAAGATTGAGATGATCAAACACATAGCTACCAAACACTTAAACGTTGGAACTATGACTACACTCCTCGTTTTGCTCCACATAGTGTTTATGTTTATCCCCACACTATCCACGGATGCTTTAAGACTTCCTCCATCGAACTTCTCATTGTGTATAGAAAAAGAAAATAAAGCTAATTTCAGTACAAAATAATGTAAAAAAGGTATATATTATGTATATAGTTTTGTACTTGTATTGCTTTGTATAGTTTTCTTTTTAGATTCGATTAACATTTCATTTCTAATTAAGGCTTATAGCAAACCAAAAGTCTTGACGAGAAATGAATGGTAATCAGTTTATAGTGTATTGATATACACTCAAACTTTGTTCTGATCCGGTGCCAGAAAAATAGAATTTGACCTTTTATTATACTATCTCGAAAGATTTGACCATTTTATTATACCACAGAAGAAAATTTTGCCCCTTTTCATAAATATCTTTATTTTTTAAAGTTGGTCCCGATCAGTTGCACACCTCATATACCCTCAGGACTTCCCCATGAACAGACTCAAATCTATAAAGAAAACTATACAAGTATACACTACTAATGTATAGAAGTACTAGACAGTGAGAAATTTCTTTTGTATATTCCAATGAGAAGGCCATTTACAAAGTTTCTGCAATAACTTTTACACGAGGAAGAGAAAGATTAATAGTGTACATTTATATTTGGGAAAGAGAGAGACATCGCCTACCATTACCGAGAGGAGATTAAGAGACAAGTCGTGCATGTAAAGGAGAGGCTTCAGAAGCACAAACATGTCTTTTTTTTTTTGTTTAGTGACTTGATTTTTCTAGTTGTATTGCTTTTTATTGTTTTCTCTGGGACATATGCTTTCTTTCTTTTATAAGATGTTTTGAGGAGTAATAAAACGTGGGAATAATTTAATATCTAAAGTAACCAACTTTCTCAGAAGAAGAAAACAAACAGCTTGTGTATGTACTCACAAGGCTTTTGTATGTATACACAAATTTTAGACTATGAATTTTTAATTTGCATAGATCCTAGGGAAATTTGTCAAAGAAGTATTCCAAGTATTGCCGTTCACTAAGATCATCACCCAAAGTAATTAATGTAGACATTATTATTTAAAAATGCTAGATCCATATGAAGTTCTATATATTACAGAAAGAGAGGCAACGATTTGGGATCTTGTACAGGCTGCTGATCAAAATTTGGATCATCATTATATCCTTCCTTGATAAATTTTAGTTAACATAAGATATAGGTACAAGGAGACATACTAGTTTTTCAGGTTTAGACGGATACTGTTAAGTTTTATGTACTTCTAATTCAAAACCACATTGGTAATGGACAAAGAGACCAGATATTTTATATAATATTAGAGATTCTTTCCTACTTTTCATGTGAGATATTTTCCACATATTGCTCTCTTGGCCATAGATTTCGATAGTTTCAGACAACGACCAAATGGACCAAATTTAGGTCGGACTGAATTTTATGATCTTGATTCTGTTACCATGTTAATTTTCATGCACTTCCAACTCAAAACCAATTGGTAATAAGTGGAGAGACACATATTTTTATATACTATTAAAAATCTCTTCCATTTCCAATGTGAGATATTTATCAATCGTGGGGAAGACATATGAGCGAAAAATGCATGACCTAAGTGGCAAAAATCTAAGTTTTTTTTTTATAATCAGGAGGTTCAAGACCCGTGGACTCCTAATCCCTCAGGACGAGATCAAATCAGGTAAGATATTCGTCTTTGGTAAGCCAACCCCTCTCAACGTTGTTCGAACTCTAGCCTCTTCTTTTAATAGAAGGAAATTAATCGATAGACCAACACCTCGTTGGTGACCAGTCTTAATTTTTTTGTAAACCAAATTAAGTTTGTCGATTAATCTACGTTTATAGACCAAACTAAGTTTGTTATCCATATTTAGTAAATTATAGGGATGTTGATGTGGACAGAACTTGCAGGTTTACCCAAACGAGAGTTTCTCAGCAGGCTTTTTGACACTAAGAAAATAATGTGGATTAGCATAGGTCACCTCGTAAGTTTATACTTAATGAATGTTTCAAATTCTTCACTAAAAACATTGTTTTTGCAATGGGATATTAAATAACTTTTTATAAAAGTAAATTTTCATTCAACTTTGTACTTTTTGATTAAAAGTTAATAGATGTAGTATTGACGTGATAGCTTAGATGACAACTAAATCTTCGAGGCATCAAAACTATAATAACACAAGTGAGTCTCTTCAACGATGTTACATCAGTTTTTTCGTGTTATGAGAAGCTGACATATCATCGAAAATTTTAAATTTTCAAAAACCAATCAAAACATTTCATTTTTACACATCAACTTTCCCATTTATGTCATCTATAAACACATGAAAATAATTATATTTCTACATTAGTAGCATTAAAGTACGCATATTTCATAAATTATGATACAATTCATTTTCTCTTCTTTTAAAATTTTCACACATTCAATTCTTATAAAATATATTTCACATATCGAAGTGACTTGATCAAAACAAAAAATTTTCACTTTTTATTATTATGTTACAATATTCAAAAATACTAAAAAGTGAAAAATAATAGCAAAAAGCGAAAATTTTAGTCACATTTTAAACCATCTAATTGAAAGTACGTGAAATATTAAAATTTTATATGTTTGTTTGTAAATAATTTGATTGAAAAATTTAGAATATAATTGAGTAACGTTTTTTGCATTTTTATTTCGACATAAATGCGAAAATTTTTTTTGTGACAGTCCAATGTTTTCAATTTATCTTAAACTCGACTTTTACTAAAATAGATTAGAAAATTTAGAGAAATGGTTAAAGATTCTAAAGATTTATAATATCAACTTGAATAAAAACTATTCTTGACCACCATGAAAAAATAAAATCATAATATGGATCAATGAAGATAACAAAAATATGTAGGAGTTAGTGTATGTTTACTAAATTATGTACTTCTGTCATACATATATGTCTACATGTATTACTTCTGATAGTTAATAAAAATAGTTCGCAACATCGTAAGGGTATTTATCTAGTTTTAACTAATAACATTAAAAAAATATATATTTTAGTCAAAATATATTATTATTTTTAATAAAAAAAATTATACTAGTTCCGTTTTTCAGAATTGTTGCTATTTTTATTACAAATTAAAAGAAATAACTACAATGACAACTTTTCAACGAATAATTTTTTTGTGTTCCATATATTGCATTACATTACCAAATTGTTATTATTTTTATTACAAATTATGAAAAACAACTATAAAAATAACTTTTGGCTGATAATTTTTTCTACTCTATCGGTTATATTAAATCACCGTCAACAATGGTTTTATTTATCACGCTAGAGATTTCATGTAAGCAAATCTTCATTAATCTACACAAACTTTTTTTTTCTTCTGAGAATCGATATTTAGATCTCTCGGTATAAAAAGATTAATCAACCATTTAGTCAACAATTGGATCGAAAAAAACTTTCACATATACTAATTTATACATGATATGTTTCCAAATTCTATAGATCAGCGAATACGGACCGTAAAAGACTATACACGTTTTTTCAAAGATAAGTACGTATATTCCATGCTGACCCCTTATATATATTTTGTTTTTATTAAGGATGCCAAAGATGTAGATTCCATACTCACCGCTTACATAATTTCTTCCTTTTTTTTAAACGTAATAATTTCTTCTTCTTTTTTGTTTCTAGAATACGTTTTTGTTTCTATATGAATATTAAAACGTGGGAATAGTACAACAACTTAAGATCCAGCCAAAAACCTCTATAAATCATATTTACTAAATTATATTAATTATTACGTTATAATATTATTGGGATCATATTTTTACAAAAACAATTTCAAAAAAATTATTATCTTATTATTTTATCAAACTTTGTTAATTTTTGCATTGGTCTAACTCGGGACCGGCGAAATTGATTAATTTATAGTGACTATTAATTTATCGAATATTAATTTGTAAAGGTTCTACTGTATTAAGACTAGACATTAATACATGTTACTTGTCTATGATCTGCGATTCGTCTAGTATTCGGCTCAAAAAAGGGTACATATAACTTTCGGGTCGAGTAAAATGTATTTTTCAACTATTCGTCCTTGTACCCGACTTTAAATATCCGTTTTTAATTATTTCTATATCATACAATTATCTACCATAATAATTACGTGTTGTCATATCTAAAATATTATTTACAAGAAACTATAGTATCTTTTTATATAAGACTTAAATTATGTTTTAATATATGTAATATTTAAATAGAATTCTGTAACTTAGAATATCTTAATTTTTGTTTGGATATTTTAGTACTTGGTCGAGAAAATATGATTATATAGTCTTAAAATGTTAAATGTAAATTAGAATATAAGTATTTGAATTTTAAAAGGTTTATGTTTTTCGGGTATCTATTTTTCCGGGTAACAAGTCGAGCATTCATATTTTTAAAAGGTATTCATTTTTCGGGTATCATTTTTTCCAGATCAGGTACGAATACTAAAAGTTTGTTACCGTAAAGGTCATATTCTGTATCAGATGCCCAAAAAATCAAGGATATTGACCTGTGTCCACCTCTAATCGAAATAATTAGTCTATTATAGATTATTTTTTGATACATAGAATTTAAAGTAAACTAAAATAGAGTATCGTGAAATATGTTTTTATGGATTTGATGTTTACACATTTTGATAGGTTGAAACATTAGTTTTAAAAATTTTTGATCGGTTTCTCGTCTCATTTGGATGTTTATAGTACGACTCTAGTTTCATTTTGTTTAGATGTGTATTTAGGGATCATGAGGATGCATATATGCATTATCCCTCTTCTTTCTACTCTTTTTAAAGACCTTGGATCAACAATCTCGGAATAAATCGTTTGAGCTCGTACCCAGAGTGAAGAAGTAACCAAAAAGCACACTACCATCGACCAATGTCATCTCCCGACACACCTTTGCACATACCAATGGAACGACGCCATCTTCTCGTACAGCCCGGCAACAAAACAAGATGTCCAGATGCACCCACAAATCCGTACCATTGGACAACACATGCCATCAGGCTGCACCTTATTGCAGACCGGTGATCATCTGAAAATTGCCAATTTATCCATGATATGATCCGGTTTGTCTCGGGTCGATCTGATCCGATTCAAAACACTAAAAAAATATTTGAGACAATTGTAAATCTTAAGTCTTTTTTGGTTGTTGATTCTCTTGTGTTAAGAATCATTTGTATCTTCTTTCTCTTTGAATCTTTGGTAATTTGATAAAAGTTTGAATCTTTCTTACTTACTTTTTCTTTCTATTTATGACTATGGATGTTTCTTGTGTTTTTACTTGTGTTCGCATCATGATTAGTGTGTAGTTTATTTATAATTTTATGAGTTATGGGTTAGGTAGATTAGAATAGATCTATGTGTTCATCATGATGTTCAGGGTTATATTTAGATAGATTCACATGATTAAGGAGCACTTAAAGCTAGAAATGACATGATCAATTAATTTCTAGACATATGAAATTATATGAAATTTCACGCCCTCACACACAGAAGGTGTTTGATGAAATTTCTAAGAGAACCTTAATCTTTACATTCTTAGCCTATGAAAATAGTTTAGTAGATTATATGACTTGTGATTAATGAATGTTAGATTAGTATTAGCGTAGTCTAAGACCATTAAATGGATTAGTATCATGAGAATGAACTAATTGACTTATTGCCTTATCTTTGAATGGTGTTTAATTGTCTATTCCTTTCATTTTGATTAGCATCTAGACTTTCAAATCATATGCCTAGCTAAACCATAATCCACATACTTTTATCCTAGAGCCTTTATATAATTTCTTCTTTCTTTTAATTTGATTTCGCTTAAAGTAGAACTTAGGAAACAAAACAACTATCTTTGATGAGTTTACTTATAAACTAAAATCGTCTATAAGATTAAATGTGTTATTTTTGCTTCTTGTGGATCGATCATATACTATATTACAATAGATAATCTTGATTTTGGGGTTAGTTTGAGTTTAGTCTCGAAAGAGAATTAAATCTCTTATCAGGATTCTGTCTTACACCACATAAATATATGACCCACTTGAGTTGTAATTGACGAAAACTAAAACAAAACAAAGAGCTGTAACTTTGGTCCCTGATGTGTGATGTCAACGTTTCAACATCGGTCTGGAGATCCAATTCACGACCAAGGTAAGTGCATGTGTTGCTGTTTTCATTTAAACCACAAGAAATATTGAGATCAGAGTAAAAGAATATATCATATAACTACATCAAACCAACAAAAGATTAAAACTTGTTCTTTTAGTAGAAGGCTTTCTACTAAAAGCAAGAAATGAAAAAAAAGTTTTACACTTTAGAGCCTTACTATAGGAAACGCAAGAATTCAAAGGTGGACATATAGGAAAGCCAATAGCCCAATAAGAAAATTTTGATTTTAGATGATGAAAGTTACGTACCATTGTTAGATCAATGTTCAATGTTAGATAAAAGTTACCTTAGATATAATCAATGTTCCATGCATGAGTGCTGCTACACCGAGAGTGTGTTTTTTTTTTATAAAAGTAAATTTTATTAAATGATTGTTGGTTACAAGAGTAATGGTTTTTGACCCTGACCCAAAAAAAAATAAAAAACAAGGGAGAAATTACAACCTCTATGAGTCAGGGAACATTAGTACAGCCATAGCTTCATGAGGTCTTTGAAGAGCTTCTTGTGTCTTCTAGTTGTAATAGTGTTTCTTACTTCCCGGTCAATTTGTTTAAAAACAACTAGTGGCCAAACCGGAACCTTCGGACCTCTGCCGGCTAGTCTGGACCTGTCATTACGTTGCCTCCACAAGTGATAGATAACAGACTGAGCGCACACTTTGCGGAGAGTAGGCGGTGCAGTGGGAGAGTTTGTCATCATCCATGATAGAAGGCTTCCCACGAGAAGAGTACTCGATGTGGAAGGCGGAGTCTTGAGTGGACAGAATTCCACACGACTTCGCTGAATTCGCAGATGATCTCTGGTTTCCTCGTAGGTGGAAAAGAGACAACAATGTTTGGGAACATGCATACCCCAGGAGCTCAATCTTCCTCTTGTAGGTAGGCGATTTAATTGAGCAGTCCACATATTGAAAGCAGTTTTCAGAATTGCCCCTTTAAACCAAACATCAGTGTGTCAATTCTTGATTGGAGCTCTCGGTCTTAGGCTTTCCCAAGTGACTTTTGAAGGAAACTTATCGTACGAAGTTCCATCAATGTCCCAGACGTAATAATCATCCTCTTCAACCAAATGTGGAGGTGTTTTGGTAGTAAGGTAAATCTGAGTGTTTTTTTCTTGCTTAAAGGATTTTTAATTTAAAAGATGCAGAAATATAAAGTACGATTTTATAACCATTAAGTGTTTAAAAAATTAAGTTCTTTAAGCTGCTATTGTGGATAAAAAAAGAGCCAAGCAGAGGAAAAGAGTTCATGGTTTTTTCGGATCTTCGATTAGCTGTTGCAAGTAAACGAGAAGACATCATTTTTGAAAATTGTCTATTGCTTTTTCGACGAGTTTCCATCGCATAGACGATGTAAAACTAACTTTTAAAAGGGTAGACTTGAATACGATCATCCGAGAATATGATATGTTTGACGATTATTCCATATGCTTAAGTGTTTCTTCTCTCATGTTTGTAATTTGCAGAAAAATTTGTTTTCACTAATAAAATATGGTAAGTTTCAGTATTAAAAAGAAAGTGATTAAAAAATTGTAGAGTTGATCCGCTTGACCCGTAGGTTTGGCCGGATTGGTAATAAACTGGCTCTACCCTGACCCAAAGCCCACCAACTAAAGCTTTAGGCGCACAAATTTATATATTATTAACAGACATCAAATTTGTATAAGTTACTAGTTGAGTCTCTCCCTTGTTACGTTAGATGCCCCGAGTTCAAGCTACAATGCTGTAGAATTTCCAATCTTTTTAATAACTTAATATTTAAGTTGACATCAATTTTTTTTAGCTTTAGGCACCAAATCTACTTGGGTAAGCCTAGGAATGGACGACACTGAGATCTTATTCGACGGTTTGAAATGAGAATGCGTCTGTACTGAACAGATCATATGGACGCAGGTTGACCCGTTTGATATCTTACCGCCCAAACTAATGGTGCATAGTAACTTACACAATACTAAAATTAGAGGAAAAAATTGGCAAACTAAACAAGGGTCACGTAGACACTTTTATTTAGGTCACATTGAACTTAAACCACACATACACACACACACACTCAAATGACAAATTAGAGAGTCTTATAACTCATAAGTCATACCAACCTTGAGAAGCTTCGACCTTGGAATCGCAAGTGCTTTGTCTCCTTCTCGACAATTCTTCTTCAAGAAATTGTAAGCATGGTTCACTATAAACTTCTTAAACAAAGAAGAGTCTTTCTCCGCCATTATCTCCGTCTCTCCCATTAGATAAACCATTCCTTTCTCTCTCGCTTTCTCCACCAAATCCGTCTGATCCACCTCCGATTGCACCGGTACGACCCTTCCCGACCTAATCTTGTTCGACGATGACGAATGCGCGGAAACAATCCGCCCCGAAGAAGGGACAGAGTTAGAGTTAGACAAGGGAACAAGTGTAGTCTCTACATTTGCTTCCTCTTCTTTGCCCGTCTCGTCCACATCTCCTCCTCCTCCTCCGGAAATGAAGTACTCATGATGGATGAAATCCTTCAAGTAATGAACAAACTGACGCTCGAACTCGTTAGGTTCCTCAATGTCTTCCTTGTAACCATACCTTACTACACATCGAAACATTCCGAGATCCTTTGGCCCCACGTAACGGAACAAGAACCGTTCTGACGATGCCACACGGCTCACGGGAAGCGACTTGATCGATATCAAGACGAAAACCGAATGGACCGATGAAAGATTCGAGATATAGTGAGAGAATAAGGGAGTTATACCGTGAACAAGCTCTGTGTAGAACAGAGCAATCCCTGGTACTCTGTTTACATCAGAGCTTGTAGCCATTTGTATCGCGTTTTCGCCAGAAATCTTCTCCCTTAGCTCGTACCGGTACTTAAGGACATGAACGTATTGCCAAACAGCCATCATAGCCATCAAGACGACGGTTATCGCAAGCGGTAAATCCCCGCCACTTGTGAACTTATACATGACAGAAGATAAGTACAAAATCTCTATGGAGCCAAACACGATCAAGAACATAGCAATCCACACGATGTTGGTCTTCCAGATAACAAGCATTATGAGAGTGACCATAAAGGTGGTGATGACCATGACGGTGACCACCGCGATTCCATAAGCATGGCCTATCTTCTCGGTAGTTCTAAAGGCCACGGTAACCGCGACGCAAGCAAGCATGAGTAAGTAGTTGATCTCGGGGATGTAGACTTGTCCCTCGTACTTAGCCGAGGTGTGAACCACCTTGACTCGAGGGAAACAACCCATACGTAGAGACTGCGAGACGATAGAGAAAGCTCCTGATATCATAGCTTGGCTCGCGATGATCGATGCGGCCACGGCCACCACAAATGTTGGCCAGTAAAATGGATCTGTTAAGTTGCATCCAATGTTACACATGTTAGAAATCCACATCTTATTATATAAAGTTGAATGCGTTCAATATAAAAAGGACACGTGGCAAAATTGTAATTCACCAGATTGTGACATATGTCAGTTAATCGACTAGATTATGACATGTGTCAAACTATTTGAATTTTACAATTTTGTATAAACAAATTTTCCATTTTCTAAAATTTAAATGAATTAAATAAGGTAATTCCATAGTAATTAATCCTATTGTTGCATGTTTCGATTATGAAAACTTAACAAATTTTCGTCAACTAAAATTTATATTATACCAAATTAAAATATGAAATGTGAATAATTTCATTAATAAAAGAAAATAGTCATAAAAAGTACGTTATTGTAATATTCTATCTAAAAGCTAAAATTTTAAAATAAATTTGAACATATGAACTACTTATTGGATGAAGAAAATTTATTATAATAAAATTACTTATTAATAATACAAACAACTTTAAATAATTAAAAACGAATATTAAATTAGGTATCTAATGATGCAGACTATAGTTATGGTGCAACCACCGACTCACTTGATCTTTTCACCCCACTTATTTATTTAAAAAATACTTTCATTACTTAGTTTTTTTTTTCCTTTTAAAAATACTACTAATTAAAAGTTTTTTTTTTCAAAAGTACCAAAAAACTACAACAAAATTTTAAACCTTCAAAACATTTTAAGCATATATATATTTTTCCTTCTTTTTGAAATAATATCACTTGAGCTAAAGTAACCTGGAATTGAATCGTAGAAGGTATTAGAAACGTTGGAAGCATGCTTAGTGAGGTACGCAGCCTGGCCGCAATATATGGTTACTAGCGCCGGATATGCAACACATGAGAAACTAATCTGTCACATTTATTTTGCCAAATTGGGTCAGTGAACTATTTGTGTGTGTATATATGTATTCTTCTAATTATTTTTCGCAATTTTTTATAAATTAATCACCTGTACGGCTCGGACACTGAAATGGCCTAGATCAGCAAACATTGCTTCGGTCCCTAAATCCAAAAGATCACATTCACAATCATTAGAAAGTGAAATTGGAAAACTTTTGGATTAAAATGTTGAACCATACAATCATAGTTTAAGAATTATAAATATGGATTCTCTCACCAGTGATGCAGAGGAAGACACCTCCTAGAGAAATCCAACCTTTTTCACCATTGTTTCTAAAGTACTTAATGATATAGAGTGGGTTAAGTGCTTTTAAGACGGTGATATCATGCTTGAAGAGGTTAAATAGGCCAATTCCGGTCAGAAATGAGAACCAAAGGAGGATGATCGGGGCGAATGAGAATCCGACTTTGTCGGTTCCAAATCGCTGAAATGCGAATAGGGCAACCAAGATTGCAACCGAAACTCCCACCACCGTGTCTGCACATTTTTAGGCATCAATTAGTCCTATATTAGATCATATATTAGATGGTATTACAATTTATGAGAAGATGGATGTTGTGAGTTTACTTTGTCCAAGAGATTTGATTCCACTTACTGCTGAAAGGACTGATCAAATAATGAAAAAAAAATCTACCATTAGCAAAGATATAGAGTTTTAACTTTTAAATAAGAAGATAATATAAGAGATTAAGCAACCGGCTTAGAAACCCAAAATAAAGTACCAAAATATAGATCATTTATACAATGTTCAATACCCATTTTTGCTTTTTTTTTACTACATTAACATGTATAATAACACTTTGACTATTATCTTATATCTTTTTCCTTACAATTCACCTATATAAAACTATTTTTAGGAGAATAGTTAGCTAATAATATATATATTACTCTCTATAATATACTCCAACATCTATTTTGTATATTGTAAAACAAACAAAAGGTTATATGACCAATATATTTGTATTTGATAGAAACATAATAAATTTATAAACTATTTAAAATATATAATTTTAGTACCGGAGATGGAAGGAGTAAGTACTCCATCACCGATGACCATAGAAGTGCCCATAATGGTGACGAGGAAGAGTATGATCTTAGAGTGTTTAGAGTTCTCGAGCTTCTCTTTGATCTTATGGGCTCTTCTATGTTGTGTACTTGGAAGTTCAAGTGTATAGTTTGAGAGCTCTCTATCTTCTGGTTCTTGATTTGGAATTAGTCCCATTTTCGCATACCTACATATCAGTGAGTATAATGCGAATGTTCCTCCTGCATCCAAATATTGCATCCAAATATCGTAAATCGTCGTAATAATACTTATTTTTTACATTTAAACTAAAAGTGAATATCACTAAACTAAGTGGTACTAGCTTCATTAGTTAAATTTTTTTTCATCGTCATGAGTAACAGAAAAAAAGTTAATCAAAATATAGAATTACGAACATTTAACATATTATGATATTGTTTATAAAGAACATTATTACTTGTTATTATTACATTGTTACATATAAAAAGTTGTATAATATATATGAAGTCAACTTAGTACGCAGTCACTTGGTATATTATATACAAAGTCAACATGCGACATCGTACAAAAGTGTTGATCTGGGGAACGTGCGTCACATAATAAATAGTCAACACTAATAATTATGTTTATTATTTTGCTTTATTAAATCACAGCCCAATGAAATTTTGATTCTTTCTTTCTTTTAAACAGTGAAATTTTGATCCTACAATTTATTCCATCAATTGTAACTCACTTATTCTATCCCTCCATTTTTTAAACAGTGTCATTTTAAAGTTTTAATTTTGTTTCACAAAAAATAATATTTTATATTTCGATGCAAATTTATTAATAAAATTATAGTTTTAACTTCATTGTTTATTGTACTAAATGGAGAGAGAATTTTTTAAATGTATTCATGAATGACAAATAAAACTTATTAACAGTTTTCTTAATTTGTGTTGAAAAATGTCAAGATGACACTTTTTGCGAAACAAAATGAGTATTATTTAGAGAACAACTGAAAATTATGTTTCGCTTTTTTTTTCCTTCTACCATGATTCTTAACATCTTTGAATTATATTAGTAGTCTAATACATTAAAAAAAAATTAAATCTATAATAATAGATCAAAAATCTAAAAATAACCCAAGAAGTGGTGATTTGATGGTAAAAATCCTCGAATTAACCATGAAGTGAGATGTTCCAACTGTGCTGCGTTGCGAGTGGTTAACTCGCCAAACACGAGGATTTTATCTAGTTGGACCCACCTAAGGATTAAAGACCCACGGACCCTAACCTCTTTGTGGTAAAAAAAACCTAAAAAATAAAAATAAAAATACCTTCGCCGTTGTCGTTAGCCTGAAGGACAATGAAGACGTATTTGAGGAGTGTAACGAGAGTAATACTGTAGATAATGAGCGAGAGAACTCCAATGATATCATCTTTGTCTTTGATGCCTTCGGTGAAAGTACTTGCATACACATATAATGGAGATGTTCCTATGTCTCCATACACCACTCCTAGGCTTTGAAATGCCAAACTCATCGTCGTTCTCCAGCTCATCTATTATATCAATCATTCAAAATCACCTAAGTAACAATATATTTTTATTTATATACATATGACCAATCTTCTTCATCAAAACACTTAGGGTAATAATATTTAAAGTATACATACCAATGAAGAACGATGGATATTTGTTGGAGTTTTCCCCGCTTCTATGCTGAAAGAGTCGGGGCGAAATAGTTTTCCCCATGATTTCTGATAAATTACAAAACATTAATTTAAGAGCATCAAAAAGTGTTGTGAAATATGAATTTGATGATTATAAAACACTAATTTGTGTTAATACATGGATGAAATTTTAACGGCAAAATGGTTGTGTAAATTATTTATACTTTGTGCATGCATGTAGTTGCATGACACTAAGAAAAAACTACTATATACTACATGTTTCAGTTATTCAATATCATTTTTGTCATAAAAAATATTTAGATTGTTCTAGAAAAAAATTTAAAATTAAAATTTTCTTTATGTTTTTGGATAGTATTGAAATTTGATAGGCACCTAAAAGCCCTGATAATTGTAAATACTCAAATATAAGGAATTAAATTTACTATATATAGAGACTTGTATATGCATATATTAAATTTTAGAAAGTAGATAGAAATGGAGAAAGAGGAGAGATGATATATCTAAAAACTGGAATGGAACAATATATACCTTTTTTTCATTCAGCTTGTTCTCATGGTTATTAACTTCACCATCTATTTGATGTTCATCCTCACCAACCATTTTTTTTCGTTTTCTGTTATATTACTTTGGTTCTTGAGGGAGAGAGAATGGTGAATTAGATGTGTTTAAAGTGTTCTTCTTCAAGTGGCCTTTATAGGCGTTACAATAAGCTGACTTCAGTTTAAACAATTAAACACTAATTACAAGAAAGGCTCTCAATCATAATCATTTTTTTTTGTATTAGAGAATGTGGTAATAGAGTTGTTTAATGTTGGTAGGGACGCGTCTCTTACACGGATTGCCGTCTGGTTGAAATTTTTAAACTAAAAATGAAAATTTACATTTTAAGTTTTGTTACAAAAAAAAATTCGAAATGAAAAACTAGAGTTTAGAGAACCGATGTCTTTCATGGGCTAGACGTCCGATATTAGACCACCTCCAACGCTTGCTTTTCACGAATCCTTAGTGCAAACTCTAAAAAAAACTCTAAAAATGTGGTGGGTCCACATTTTTTAAGGATCAATACTTATATAAGGATTTTAAGGATCGATTTCTTACACTGTTTGCGGGCTCCACTGATACGTGGCGGTCCGCGATTGGTCAGTTTTTTTAAAAAAATTTTTTAATTATGGAAAAAAAAAATTTTAATTAAAATATTGTTAAGGATTCCAATGGTGTTACCACATCATTGGAAATGCTCCGAATCATGTCCAACTTCTTCCTTTTACTATGGTATTGTCCGCTTTGGGTCTAACCGACAAAACTCTCACAAAATTACTTGTGGATTTTTACTCTCAAAAAGTTTCACACTAGGTGAACAAAAAAAAAGTTAGGGTTGAACTCTATTTATATATTAGACTTTGTCTCCCTATATATTGACGGTTTTATATGGGTCTAAAGTCCAAAGTATAAACAATCTAGAAAGTCGAATTTTTGAAGTTATAAATACAGGTGTTAAGACATTGTAATTAATATTCACACAATTAATAAAAAAATCCCTAAAGATTGTGTTTTCCTCAAAATTTGTTTTTTTCTGTCATTTAACTTTTCTCATTAGATTTTGACTCGTGGTTTTTAACAGTAGCAAGACAATAAAAACCATACAATGCTTTAAATCCACTACCAAACTTAGCCAAATGGAAATAAGTAACTTGAAAAAAAGTGAATTGTGTACTTTTCTGAACCAAATACAATGAATAATCAAATTCTGCGTATGCAGTTAAATCCGGTAAATTAAAGATGCTCACATGTTTATATACATGATTTCTCGTGATAACTTTTAATTTAGATTCATGGATGGTTATCCAATTAACACACAAAAAAAAATTGTTTATAAAGTTGGAAACAATTTTTTGTTTGACTAGTTCAATTTTTTATTTGGTTCAGAAGAGTACACAACTCACTTTTTTCAAGTTACGCATGTCCATATCGCTAAACAACACTGCAAATGAAGAGCTAATTTGCTAAATAATCATCAAAAATATATTATTACAAAAAAAGTGTACAATTGTAATTTCAATTTTATGGGAGCTTAGGGGAAGATTCTTTGACATTCTTTATAATTTCCCATAAACAAAAACACACAAAGGGACAATAAAGAACAACAAGACAAGAAAACAAAACGACCTCTAGCCTCATTAGCTTATGATGTTTCATCCATCTTCAATATATAGTGAACATAATCATAACTTTCTGTTAATTCTATTGCTATTAACAAGTGTTCTAAAAAGCGGTTTAGGAGACCGTCTAGGCGATGCCTAGATGCTAGACGTTCATAGACCGCCACGATTACCTTCTAGACGTTGCAATTAGGCGTCAATATCGTTAAGCGAGTTTAGACGGGTCTAGGCGGGTTTAGACGGGTCTAGGTGGATAGGCGGACCTACAAAAATATAAGTTAATTAAATTTTAATTTTTACATGTAACCTAATTATATATTTTAGTTTCATAAATATATGATTACTAAAGTTTCTATGTATAAAAATCAAATTTTAGCTAATTTTAATTCAAAATGTAATATTTTTGAATTTTCTAATAGATGTTTATGTTTTAAGATATATTATAAACTATATATTATATCTTATAATATGTTATATATTTAAAAATATATTTATTATGTAAATGTCTAAACCGCCTAAAACTCGTTTTGGTCCCGATTAATCCTTCTAGACGTTAGACGTTAGAACACCGCCCGATTATCGTCTAGCGGTTTCTTGAACATTGTTAACTACTCTAATCATCTGTATTAAAGCATCTCTATTTATTATTTTCCCTAGTCAATGCCCCTCACCAATTGCAACATTGCCTCTCTTATTTACCCATATAAACAAATACGTATTATTGAGGGTTATTCATTTATTTATTGGCATTATTAAGTGTTAAACTTGTAAGCTTTGCTAATTCAATGGCATACTAACAAATATATTCCCTTTCTCTACATCAATTATTTCAACGGTACTATCTTCACTATTTAAAATTCCTAGAGAATACATTTGACTTAAAGATACCATACATTATTTGGAATATACTTCATTTAAGAAACTTTCAAATAAAAATAATCTCTATGTTTGCCACATGGCCCTCATAGCTTTCGTAAATTTTCTTTTAAATCTCTGATATTAAATCTATTGAACTTTGCAATCACTAAAAGAGATCACATAACAAAAGCATTTGACTTTACCACTCATCATCTCTCGCTCTTTATTTCTTTTTGTCACAAAACAAAAACATCAAAAAAGTTCAACAGAGTTTTGAAACTATTCAAGTTCAATAAGAAAAATACAAACATATATAGCTTAGGGGTACCCATCATTTAACTGAGGTTATGTCGATGCAGCGTTGGATTTTCTTTTTCTTCTTTCTCACGCTCTTAGCCTACTACATGAACTCCCTTGGGTCAGTGACATAACCGGTCAGAGCCGAGGCTGCGGCTGTGTAAGGAGAAGCTAAGTATATCTGCCCTTCTTTGTGTCCCATCCGACCAGGGAAGTTCCTGTTTGTCGTTGAAACACACACCTGCAACACGTTTTGAAACACATGTTTGATCAATTCTTTACTCCAAGGGAGCGCGGAAACAGCATTTATAGCGATTCTCTTAAGAATAAGTGAGGCGGGGAAAAAAGTTGGATAAGTCGGGTAAGAAACAGGTGCATATACTTGAGGTTCATTCAAGCGAGCGTAGGTATCTGCTGGGCCACCAAGGCAAGCGCCACAACTAGGACTGGCTGGTGTGTCACAGCCAGCTTCTTCAAATATCTGTGCACATGTCTTTCCATCTGCTCCGGGCACCGGGAGAGCATACACATCCATCCACACCTGAAAAGATGACCAGATAGATACAATACATTTTTATATGAATATCCTCCGATTAAAAAATAAACAGACTCACTGGAGACGGTAACAAGGTCGAATTGTAATGCTAACCTTTTGAGTAGCCGGGACAAGGAAAGTGGGGACTTTGACTTTCTTCCCCTGCAAATACCCAATAAAAGTTTCCATGAGGCTAGACCGACAACCAAATCAACGGCTATTTCCTACTGCTAAACAAATATGACAACAAAACTGACTCATCTAGACGAACAAAATATCAGCCAGCTGGTTTAAACGTTTCAATGAAGTCTTTGCTTCAGATCTAAGACGATTGTAGGATAACAGCTTGTTTTGCAAGATTGAAGACGGTGGTTTCTTGCCCAAAATCGAGTAAAACGGTGGTAAGCATGCTTGATAAGAGACGGACAAAAAGTGGAACTTACTGCTGCGTGTAAAAGTTTAGCTGCAGCCACAAAATCCTCTGTCTTCCCACCAGTACAAGAACCAATGTATACTCTATCAATTTTCACATCTTTGCATTCTCTTGCTAAAGCCCGGTTATCAGGAGAATGAGGCTGAAAATAAAATGACAATAACAAATAAATTATTGTAATCTTACGGTCAGAAATAACTCAGTCTTTAAGTTAGTAACTATGTTAAACCCACCTTAGCCACCACTGGCTCCAGCTTGGACACGTCAAATCTATAATCTGCGACAAAGCTATGGAAGAAAACAACAAAAATACGATTACAAAAATAAAGGTTTAACTGCAGAGGACAATTCCCACCAAAACACAAAAAAATACTATGAGAGACTAATATATCAAATTGTATTACTCATACAAACAGTAGGTTCGAAACAAGTTCTGTAACATATTCAGATTACTGAAGTGTTCCCTACTGCACTAATAATTCAACTAGAGATACCAGAAATCACACTTACTCTGCCCACTGTATATAAAATTAGGGTACCATGTGATTGTACCTTGCATTTCCATCACTATATACTGGCTCAAAGGGTACAGATGTCCTATTCTGCAGGAAGATATAAGAAGAGTGTACACACCTTAACATAGTTTTCCATGAAAAATAAATGATTTATAAGAAACAAGACAGTATAGATACCTCCACATAATTTAATGTTGTCGCATCAGGAGGGATGACACCATTCTTTCCCCCAGCTTCTACAACCATGTTGCATAATGTCATTCTTTCTTCCATCTAGCAGCCAAAACAGATTACAGCAAAGATTTACAAATCAATGAAGTTATCACATGCTAAATATTATTTTAAACCTCTAGGAGAAGGGAACCATTGTGTAGGAAACAGAAATAATTTCTTACAGTCAAACTTTCGATAGTTGTACCACTGAACTCCATTGTCTTGTATGTAGCACCAGCAACAGATATTTCACCAATGATCTACAAAGTTGGAACCAAGTTCAGAATCCAGATGAAAGACGCTAGATAAAATCTCAAAAGAGAGAAAATTTAGAAGAAAAAAAAGAAGCCTTGAACTATCAGATTTAGAATAGAAAATGACATCATGATAAAATGCAATTTGGTGACGACATGACTAGAGCACATCAGAAGGCGCATGTGTACCTCAGACTATTGCAAGAAATTTCAGAAGCCAGAAAAGGAAATAAATGCTATAAGACAAATCACACTCACTTGCAAAATCAGATCCTTTGCTTGTAAATAACTGGGCATTTCACCATCCAGGATAAACCTCATTGTAGGTGGAACCTGCAAAGTTGGGATATGAACTTAAGAAAATACGGTGGGGTTATATAAATTAGACAGTGGGAAACTATTCTAACATGACTTCTTCAAACTGAAACAAGAATAACTCATTTCCATTCAACAGCAACGAAACTAAAGCATAGAGTATCAAAGGAATTAGCTCTTCTATGAACCTTAAGGAGGATTTTTCCAGTGCCTAATACAAAGCCTGCATCAGTGTTTCCAATCCCTGTAGCAAATTGACCAAATGCTCCAGCAGTACAAGTGTGTGAATCTGTTCCTAACAAGACCTAAATTCAGGATATATCAATTAGAACAGAACAATAAAAAGGCAAATTCAATTAGACCAAAGCCAATCAAATCCACTGAAAGAGATTGTTACCTCTCCTGGTCTGCAATGACCTTCTTGTGCAAGCGCAACATGACAAACACCTTTGTAGTCAGGATTAGCCTACAAGTGAGGGAAAAAAAACAGTTTCACCCAAATGCAAGCAGGACAGAATTTCAATTTAAATAGGCGAAGACACGGTATTGTCACAGTTTCGTAACTGTTTTGTGACACAATAGAAATTTCGAAACCATCGTACCTGAAAATCGCTAAGGTTAGTGATATCATAGAAATACTTGATGTTCTGTTCCCTGCAATGCTCTCGCATAATATCCACATTTCGGTTTGCACGCTTATCAGATGTGAATATGTAATGGTCTGGTATAACAACAATCTTCTCCGGGTCCCAAACCTTCAGCATGCAAGTATAAAACAATCACAATAAGCAAGCCTAGAGTGACCAAATCTAAAAATACATAAAAAGCTACACAAGCTTCTCAAGTAACTAAAAAACGATACAACAAAGCAACAGAATATAATCATAGCAAGATTCCAACTTCCTCAATCCGCAGGCTAAACCATAAAAACAATTCACTAAAGCAAACTTAGAGGTCCACTGTGATCACCATTCGCCTCGATTCAAAACTATCGTAAACTAGTAGCAAACAACACCATTTCTTGAATTCTAGCACTACTATAAACAAGCTCGAAACAAAGTTAACATGAGCAGAGAAGAAGGAAGCAAAACCTTAGCGTTTTCACCAAACTCTCTCTTGAAGATACCGAAAGCACCAGGACCACAAACATCATGAGTCATAAGAACATCAACGTTAACCCAAATGTTATCACCAGGTACCACTTGTGACTTCTCTGCTGCTCTAGCTAGAATCTTCTCCGTCATTGTCATCCCAGTTTTCACCTGGAAACGGAATAAACAAAACCATGTAA
Source organism: Anastatica hierochuntica (assembly GCA_900406275.1). Lineage (NCBI taxonomy): Eukaryota > Viridiplantae > Streptophyta > Magnoliopsida > Brassicales > Brassicaceae > Anastatica > Anastatica hierochuntica. Next base: position 10,408 of record OVAN01001928.1, on the reverse strand, counting down.
GGAAATAAAAACTGAGAAGAAATCAACAAAAAAAAAGCTCAGACCGATCCTGTGGATCCTGGAGATCGCTCCGTCTGTGGAGCCATCACGGAGACGATCTTCCGTGAAATTGATTTCTTCTGACATCGATGAATCGAAATCTGCGACGATTTAGAAAACGAAGAAGAAAGCCCCAAATCCTTCTGCAAACACAAAAAATGATTAAAATCGAAGATTCGAGAGAGAAAATGAGAAGGATGAAGAGTAAAACAAACCTTGGAGGATTTGCAGAGAAAGGGAGAGGAGGAGATAACAGAGGAAGAAGCCATGGTTACTTCGTCTTCTTCGTATCGATGCGTTCGATGATGCGGAGGGAGCTGTGTGAAAGATGGGAGGCGTGTGTTAAACCTAAGGTTATAAATTACAAGTGTGTTTATAATCGTTGCGTTGACTGAGTGAGTCTATAGGTTGGTGACATTTTTTTTTCTTTATATTTTGGACATTATGTTGGTGACATTAATCACGTGATATGTTTTTCTCATAGGGAAATTAGAGCATCTTTATCAAAGAAATCTCTAATGGGTTTTTTATTTTCATTTTTTTTTATTTTTTTTATTTTTTGGTGCAATTTAAAAAAAAAAATTAAAAATTAAAAAAACCATCAATCGCGGGCCGCCACGTGACAGTGGGGTCCGCAAAAAGTAGAACAACAATTTAAGAAACGGTTCTAAATTTGGTATCACAAGATACCGTCTCTTAAAAATCGGTGGGGCCCACCATACTTTTTAATAAATAAAAAAATAAGAAACGGTTGACGTTAATGATGCTCTTAGAATAGACAATGAAAAAACCATTTACGAGAACAAATGGAAATAGATTCTCACCAAATACAATTTCTGCATATTATGACGGCATACTTACATGAATTTTCAGCGTGATGCAATTAGAGCCATTTGTCGTGGTGATATGATGCTGCTATAAAACTGACAGAATTGTCCGGTGAAAAGTTGTCCTCATAGTTGTTTCTCCTAATTTGTATTCGAAATATTCAGTATCTATATCTATGGAGAAAACAAATTCTAATTTCTAATTTATTTTTTTGTCGGTAAACCGGACCACAACGGACCCCGACCCGATGACCCTATCCTACTACCGAGAATTTTGTGTCTCACATACAAGGGGTCCGGATCACAACGAACCGATCCGATAGCCCATAGCACCTCACACGAGGCCAAACGCGAACTTCGCGCTTCAGGAGACTCGAACACTCGACCCCGGAAAGATGAGATGAGCGCTTTGGCCACTAGGCCACAAGTCTCCCTCAATTTCTAATTTTCTTTTTTTTTATAAAAGTGGACATTTTCTATAAAAATCCTCCAATATTATTTTTTGTCATTTTCAAAATCTTAACTATTGCTTTTCTTTGTTAAGAATGTTAATCATTGTTTCTTGTATGGTTCTTGTATGATAACATTTTGCAAGACGAAAATAACGGTTTATTTAACATTTTTCATCCCGATTTTAATGACACATATTTGAAGGAATTGGTTGATAATTAGTTGTGTAGTGTAGATTTGTTGCTGTAAATCCACAAAAAAAAAACGCAAAAAAATCAAAAAATTACAAAATTCATAAAACAGCTAATTCGCAATAAACCATTATTAACATAATTTTTCACCTTGCATATGACGAATTCAAGAGAAAACTGTAAGATCATAAACCAAAACTCTGCATTGTGACTCAATCTGCCATAAGTTAAAGAGACTTCAATTCAATCTTCAATGTTCATCTTTTTTTTTCCTAATTGCTTGACTCTTTGGATTTTTGTTGATTGAAAAATGAAAGCTTATTGAATACACAAAAACAAAAAGACAAAATAAGATTTATGAGGCTGGCTATACACTTAAAACACATCAATCAAGTGAATAAAGAAGATCTTAAAGAATCAAAAATTCTAAATATTTAATTTGTAGTCACATTAGAATTAATTATGCTTGAAAGCCAGCAAATATGATAACATTTATGCCATGTTCATTTGATCATTTAGATGGTTTATCTCGTGGCATTATGTTCGTTTAAGTAAAAAAAATGAACATCATAGTTCATTTGGATGAATTTGAAAATTATGACAAAAACTTAATTTGAAAATTATGACAAAAACTTTAAAATCAGTTGGTTTTTCCAAATTGAAACAACTTCGTCGAGATGTATATGAATGAGCAAAGGAACATGACCTTAATGTTTAAGATAACATTATAAATTAACTAGCAACATAAATGAGATTTTTGTTTGTTATTGTTCTAATTGAATCTTGGTGTTTTAGTTTGGGTTGCAGATATTCTTGAGAATCACTAATTTTCTTGAGCATTATATAAGTGTAATCTTTTCGGTTAAATGTGTACTTTCCACAATGCAATGCCAATGTGTAATTCACGGTTACTATGAAAAGAGTAGATTAGTATATGATTGCTCAAAATATGTTAGTTTGCACTAACAAGAAGTTAACCTCCATCTGGTAACGACATATCTTCATAGAGTGTTCCGGAGTGATACTAGATTCCGATTCATTGTATCTTTTTGTGTAAGCCTCTAATGAGGCATCGTGGTCAAAACTGTTGTACTAAACCTCTTTGGTTAATTCAAAGTTGATGTTGAGCCAAAAAAAATCATCATTGCTGGGTTTGCATACTCTTCTCCTATGCACTTCTTTTTGTCGTCTCAAAGCGTATAGGCGACATGCCTCAGAGATGGTATGCATCTCTCAAACAATCGCTAGTAGAGAAAACTGCTATAGCCACGTTTAAGCCACGAAAAAATGTGGCGTGGCTTTTTTTCATGGCAAAATCGTGACAAAATCATCTATATAGCCACGATTTTACCACGAAAAAAAGCTACGATCATATAACTACGATTTTGCCACGGAAAAAAGTCGTGGCTATATGATCATGGCTATATGATCGTAGCTTTTTTTCGTGGCTATATGGATGATTTTGCCACGATTTTGCTACGATTTTGCCACGATTTTCGTGGCTAATTGTGGCTAAAACGTGGCTATAGCAATTTTTTCTACTAGTGAATTAGATGGAAATGCAATTCCATTAGTACGGCGAATGCTTTTATAAACTCCAAAGCAGCATGTTTATTTTCTCTGTGTACATTACATATCCTAATGTTCTTGATACTAGTTGAGACTAATCAAAAGCTCCTATTAATGTTTACAACAATGATGAATAAGTTCTTTTCTTCAAATTTGAGCCATCTCTCTTAGATTATTACATCCATTTGTTCGCATTTGTGTCCGCTAATCGTGTGTTAGATAATTACATATAAAAGAACACTTTATTACCAGAAGTTGAGAGATGAGGAAAGAAACAAGTGTAGACTATTTGTTTTCCCTTTTGTTGCAGCATTTTTCTTTTAGCTGCCTGAATGCATTTTGAAAACTGACTAGGAGCAATGCTTATGATTATGCCAAGAGCCAAAAGTTCTTATGGGTCTTGGTGTTTAGAACATAACCTCCATTTTGACCTTTCTTCTGTACCCCAACGCAAGTGCATTTACTGTTTTCGATTAGATATTCCGCCGTGTCTACTCCTTTTGCACCTCTTAGCGACCCTCCAGGCCGCCTAGATCTATCGGTCCAAACCATTTAATCATTCGTTAATACATATCATCAATCAACTCATTGCTAATTGGTTTTACGGTTCAGAAAAAAAAACATACCCGAGGAGAGAGGATGAGATTGTCCGGCGTTGGCCTATGATGATAACATCCACACCAATCTTGTCTCCATAAAGAATAATAGTTGTAGCTTTGATGCCTTCCATGGATATACATTCGGTATGCACACGCACTTTCGGTTGAGCGATTTCGCATATCCGTCTCATTTGATCCAAGAAGTTCCCTTCTCCTTGACCATTAATCTCAGAGGCCAAAGAGGAAGCCGTGTTTGCGGAAGTTGCATTAGAGGAAGGAGAGGAACCACTGCTGCTAGAGGAAGAGATAGAGCTTGGTAATCTCAAGAAACTCGAGAAAGCGTTTTTCCACGAGCCACTACCAGCGTTTTCGACGTGGACAAGGATAAGCTCGTCTTGCTCGAGCACGGCATGCGAAAGAGCGTATTGAAGAGCGGCTGCTGATTCGCGAGTCGGGTCAGCTATCACCATGATCTTGCGTGATTGTGGTGTTGTAGATGATCCTCTACGACCTTCTTCCATGCCCTTTGCCTCTTCTACTTTTTATTCTTTATTGTTCTTTCTACTCTTTTGGCTATATGATCATTAACATTCTTGATGTCATTGTAAGGCTTTTTTTACTTCAAATGCGTGTTTGTTTGTTTGTTTTTTTTAATTCGTTTTGGTTAGAGAAATTATGGTATCAAGTTGTTGTCACGGTTTGTGTGTTGATTCATGTTTATCTCAGAAATTTCAGTTAGGAAGAGAGAACAACAAATTGTGGTGTTGCTATTTTTGAGGTATACGTCACTTTTTGTTTTGGTTAATTTTAGGAGTTTATCAAACTTTTTTGTTCATTTTTGTTTGAAAATTCTCATGGCTTCTTATATATTTTGACATTTTTATGACAAAATTGAACAATCATTAAAACTAAAATATATAATTTTAAAGATTTTAAATTCGAGCATGCTTTTTACTTGGACTCAAAGGTCGGTTCGAAGTAGGGATAGGCAAAAAACTCGAACCCGAAAATCCGAATGAATTCGTAAATATATCTGAAACCAGTGTTTTAAAAAGCGGTCTAGGCGGCCGCCTAGGCAATGTCTAGGCGCTAAGCGCCCATAAACCGCCGCGATTACCTTCTAGGCGTTGCAATTAGACATCAATATTATTAAATGAGTTTAGGCGAGTCTAGATGGGTTTAGGGGGTCTAAAAGAGATTAGATAATCTAGACGGACTTATGAAAATACAAGTTAATTAAATTTTAGTTTTTACACATAACCTAATTATAGATTTTAGTTTCATAAGTATATGATTAATAAAGTTTATAGGTACAAAACTCATATTTTAGCTAATTTTCATTCGTAATGTAATATTTTTGAGTTTTTCAATAGATGTTTATATTCTAAGACATATTATGAACTATATATTATATCATGTAATATGTTAAACCGTCTAAAACTCGCCTAGGCTCCGATTAATCCTTCTAGGCACTAGGCGTTAGAACATCGCCCGCTTAGCGCCTAGCGCTTTCTTGAACATTGTCTGAAACCAAACCCGAAGTGAACCCGAGACAAATATACCAACGAGTTTGTTTCACAATATTTCGGATTTCAGCTATTAATAGAATCCGAATGGATACTCGAAAAAACCTGGAATACCTAAAATCCAGCAAAACTCAAACCCGAACCCGAATTTGAAATTAAAAATAACAGAAAATACGAAAATCTTGAACCCAAACTGAAATCTGAAACTCGAAATAACCAGAAATTCAAAAATCCCGAACTCGAGCTCGAAACCAAAACCCAAAAAAACTGGGAAAAATCTGGAAAAACCCAAAAAGTCTAAAAAAATCAGAAAAGACCCAAACCTGAAAGATTCGAAAGTACCCGAACCGAACTCGAAATACTTTTAGGTATAGCCTGGTTTTTCTATGTTACTAAACCTGACTCGTATCCAAATGGATCCGAGGCGGATCGAACCCTAGTGCCTGAAGATTGGTTTTGGAGACCCAACCACCAGGTGCAATATCGTCGGCGAGGACTGCAAGTTCAAGTTTTATATTTCAAGTTCCAATCTTTCTGGTAACGGCATATGAGACCCCAAGTTTTATATCTATGACATAAACAACCCAATATTTGTTTCTTCCCTCTTCAAATCAGCTATTGCTGATCAAAATAATCTGAACATTCATCAAATTACCTATGAATGTAGGGTGACAAAAAGGCCATAATATTTGTTTTAATTGATAAACAGGTGACATAAATAAGAGTAAAACAGTACAAACAAAACAAACATCTCTAGAGTTTTGTATATTACCCCCCAGATGAAAAAAAAAACTTGAGACTCCCAAATGTGACAAAAATCACCCAAAAGTCAGAAACTTGGAAGCAAATTAATAGTCTTTACATGAGAGGAGTGGGAGGGGTCTCTCTTCAACCTTGCTTCTGCACAATTTCTGCAACCAACAAAAACAATAACAGAAAAAAGAAAAACAAATTAATGGAAGCTTTCACCGAAATGTATAAATACCCGAACGTGACCTAAACTTCTAGGCCCCGAAAGCTCGAAAATCCAAAACCCGAACCGGGTACCCGAAGACCCACCCCTACTTCGACTTGATAACTATATAAAAGAAACAACATAAATATTGAATTCAGATGAACATATGACTCTTAGCATTAAACCAAATCTTTGGTTTTCGCAATGCAAGTAGCCATCTCCGACTCGATCATATTTTAAACCCTGATCACATTCAGCGCAACCCGCGTAATAAGAAAATATAACCTACAACATATCTCAAGCTATGATGACTATTTCCTTTTGTTTCAACATGCAAAAGACCTAATATGGAACCATTTCTTGCAGGTTCTTTTCTCAAAGTTTTCGTTAGCATGATACTAAAGCCGTCTTTAATGAAACTTGTTAAACCGTTAAGTTAGTTATACCTGGAAAAATATGGCTTCCTGGAGCTCTCTGGTTGTTAACATCATCACACATGCAAATGAACTAAAAGAAAAGGCCCATCATTTCAGAAAGACAGTTTTAATTACAAATTGCGAGCTTCGCGCTCCAATCATCAGCTACTCCGTAATCAAGGCTGAGTTCAGTCATGGGAGGAATGTTCTCCGCAGCGAAAAGCATAACTCGAGGGAACATCAGGTTGTTGTGATCATGAAGTACTAACTGGACAATGACATTTGGATCAGTACTGTGGCTGATATAACAAGCAACATTCCTCATCTTAGATACATCCATTGCGAAATCAACCGGAGGAATCTGAGGATAAGTTGGCCGTTCGAATCCAGCCAGGACCGGAGACAAATCTCCCCAAGCTTCCCATCTTGCAGAAGAGAACCGAGCAGGATATACCAATGTATCACCGTTCATTGTTACGATGTTTGCTTGTTCCCTTGTCAAAGCAACCCCAGCATACTCACAAATAAAAGCACCTGCATGTAATATATCCAAAGACCGAACTCCCCAGCCCGTCTCAACTGACCTAAACACTTCTAATCTATTCCTTAAACCCTTTTGAGTCACACGGTTTCGACAAGTTGGAGGGCACTGACACGCTGGTCCACATTCATGTATCAACGGTCTCTGCCTTATTAGAGTCCCGTTATAATCATAAGCAAACTCACCTCCATTCTTGGTTGCACACAAGCAGCCAATGCTACAACCTGAGATACAGTTGCATCCACTAGCGTCGTTACTACGATGAATAAATAGGCCAGGAGGGAACGAAGTTTTGGCAAGATACTCGTAATACAAAGGTTCTTGATCGTTGTCAATGTCGTTATATAAATAGACAGGAACATTCTCCTTCCTATTTGAAAGATCGAAACTGATATAACCACTAGGTCTCACAGACAATGGGTCGATTTTAAGAGTCTTAGCAAGCTTCAAAACCGAACTACCCATCTCGACCTGCCCTTCGATCCTCTCCAGCCTATATTTAAACACACCGAAACCAGATTTCCCGATATCAAACCAGGAATCAACAATCTTAAACAGCCCATCATAGACATAAACTTTGCTGGACACCGAGTTTTCGTACTTAAACCCTCTAATCACTCTAACTTCAATCCCGTAATACATACTCCGTTCCATAGCAAGATTCCCACCTTCTAGCTTCTGATGTTCAGCTTGTCTACCAAACTTATCTTGCCCACCATGTCCTGTATAAATAATCACATCTCCTCGATCGTCATCATCTTCATACCCACCAGAAACAATTACACTAGTAGCAATTGGTTCTCCATTAGAGCTAAGACTCCCTGTAAGAAAATCAATCCCAGCTTGTGTTTGTCCATGTAAACCAACAACGCAAAGTTCAAGCCTAAAGAAGAAGATATCACCAACTTGAACCCCTGGAATCGAACCCACGATTCGTTTCTCACGATTCAGCCACAATAAACAATCTTTCATCAATGAAGCAGCTTTACTATCAGCTCTACCTCTTCTTCCCATTGGAACACCTTCTTGTTTATCTTCCATTATCAAGAAGATCCTTAACGAATCGTATATCATCCTTGTCCTTCTCAAATGTTCACGGAACTGTCTCTCTCCTTCAGGACCCACATCAGTGATCCTCACTAGCTCCGACGAACGAGGCTGAGGTTTAGGCCTCCGCATAACGACGGACGCCGAAGGTGAAACATCGCCGTTGAAGGACGGTGAAGCGTCGTTGTTTGAGTAAAGACCCTGATTCTTATTCTCATTCACCGGTACGATCGCACCGGTTTGAGAATCGAGCACAGTGACGTCTTCGTGTCGCCTAAGACGTTGAGCAAACGCAGAAGCAGAGCGTATAGTCTCCGAGTACAAGTTAGTTTCGGGAGTGTTGGAGTTGAAATTGAAAGTGGAAGATGAAATTTGAGCTTGTGGGTCTGCGTTAGGAAGCTGAAAAGGCAAGCTTTGAGCAGATTCAGATTCAGTGGCTGGCTCAAGCTTTGGGATCAATGGATTCAAAGACGGATCAAGAGGAATGTGAGAACCCATTTAAGGAAAGAGAGTAAAAAATGGGTTTTAAAGAATTTTCCAGAGAAATCGAAAAGATGGATTTTGTTTTCTTTCAGGAGATCGAGAAAGTTTACTCTTTGAATCTTTCAAGCTAAATCCATGGCGATGAAAGAAGAAAGCTTGCGTCGTTTCTCTCTACTAAAAACTTTCCTACAAAGATTTAATTGTGTGTTCTTTTCTCTTTTACTATATACGAAAACTCATGATCTATAGGAGTGGATTATTTCAAAAAAAAAAACTCACCTTCTTTTTTTTGAAATCGAAGATCTCTTTCGATGAAAAAAAAGCTCTCGGGAGTCGAGTCTTTTCTGGGCTTCGATAATGGTGTGTTTGTTTGGTGGATGAAGCCAAACCAAACACACCAAGAGCATTTATTTATGCTAGAAAATTAATTTTGTTGAATTGATTATTATTTTATACGTGTCCCAAAATTCGCAATATTTTTTAAAATATGAAAGATTTATTATTTAAAAACAAATTATATTAATTTATAAAATGGAAATAAAAAATAATTTAAAAAATAGGTATATATAATTTCTTTGTCACCACATATATATAGTCAATATAATTAATATTGTATTGATTAATTGGATTTGAATCATATGATTAGATTTTTAACATTAACAATTATTTTCTGTTTGACAATATAATATTATTTTGTAAAATATTTGGAGATTTGCTTTTGGAAAACGTATATTTTGTGGAAAAAATGGAAATACATATATAGAGTCAATATAATCAATATTTTATTAAGGGGATGTATTGGATTGAATATTTGATGGTATTTGATTTTTAATGAGTTTTTAGAAGATTTTGATGAATTAGGGAAGTAGTTATGATTTTTTATAGAAATTCTCGGCAATTCCACGTAAAACCATGTGATTTGAAGTGATTTTAATCTTTGTACTTTTAACAAGGAAATTCCACTAAAACACTTTAAATCATTCAAAATCCATTAGTTAAAATATTTCCAATAACAGTGGATTTGAAGATACATTTTAAAATCTCCATTTCAATAACACTGAATTGTATAAGACTTTTTAAAATTCTTGTTTCAATAACATGAGATTTAAGATTTTAATACAAATCACTTCCAATTCCTGTTTGAATACACCCCCTAAATAATTATATACGCCTAGATTTCGTATCTAAATTTACTACATCACATATAAATATATAGTCAATATAATTAATATTGTATTGATTAATAGGATTTGAATCATTTGATTAGATTTTTTTTCCTAAAATGTACCACACACATTTACTTATACTTGTATTCATTGATTAACATTCACTATTAATTTGTTCTTTGGCAATATAATATTGTTTTATAGAATATTAGGAGATTTGCTTTTGGAAAACATAAATTGTGTGAAAATAAAATGGAAATACATATATATAGTCAGTAAAAAAATTTAAATATTGAATACACATAGATTTCGTACCTAAATTTACCACATAATATATAGTCAAAAGAATTAGTATTGTATTGATTAATTGGATTTGAATCATATTATTTGATTTTTTACCCTAAAATGTACAAAATGCATTTATTTATGCTTGAATTAATTGGTCAACAGTAACTATTAATTGTTGTTTTCCAATAAATATAGTTTTAAGGAATATTGAGATATTAAAAATTAATTTTGTTGAGTTAACGGTTAATTTATACGTGTCTCAAAATTCGCAATATGAATTTTTTTCTAAAATATAGAACATTTACTATTTA